>UYYA01004539.1:0-92648 GCA_900624975.1 Angiostrongylus costaricensis | reverse complement strand
CCACCAACTAACTTAAATACTTACGACAAATAAACGGTAGGTGTTTGAATGAAGCTGTTTCTTATGCGAACACAAATCGACTTATCAAGTTTTATCTGCTAGGGTTATGAAAGTGTTTGGCTGAGTAGATCGCATCTCAATTTGACCTTTCCAGGCTCTGAAGAAGGCAAAACCGCCGAAACGTCAGCAATTGTGTTCTAATAAATTCTATATTAACAACCTCGTGTCTGCTTATTGATGAAAAACATTGAATTATCAATTAATGCCGAGGTTAACAGAAAGTCGGTCATGGGAATTACTACGTGGAGTGCCGACAATCTTATTGTTTTCGAGTTTATTAATTCTCTAATTTCCAGCATGCCACATTTTTGTGCGGCTGTAAGGTTAGAGATAAACTGGTTAGAGATAGATTAGATAGAGATAAACAATGAGAAGAGCATATGATCGAAGCTGAATAGGCTGGGAAAGCATTCACAAAGTCCTCAAAACTTTGCCAATTACATGACCAACATGATTGCACTCCGACGCCCAGATGGAATAAGTACAGCGTCCACAAAGGCAATTGGGGAAATCATTCACGAATAGGACTCAGATCTCTTCGATAGCCACGTCCTGCCTCCATTATATGAAATAAAGAAGGATGTATATGTCGTACTACCAGTTCTCCCTTCCGAAAACCGGCGTGCTATTTCGTCGGCGAAAAAGCGAACAGCACCAGGTCCGGACAGGACAAGACCAAAACACCTGGTGATCCATCCGCCAGTCCACGTAAACACACTTGCTCGGCTCTCCACGCGTTACCTGTCTGAATGAAAGGTGCCTACTCAGTGGAAGACCAGGAAGACCACGTTATTGTTCAAGAAGAGCGAACCATACGATGTCGGCAACTATCGCACAAGCTGCTCTTGTTGTACGTCATCTACAAACTTTTCACTCGATTCATCATAAACGGGATTAACAACAGCCATGTGAGCAAGCAGGGTTTCGAAAAGGATTTAGTACGATGGACCACATCCACACAATAACAAGACTCACTGAAGTATCGCGAGAGTACAAAAGACCGATCTGTCTCACTTCCATCGATTTAAAGAAGCCCTTTACCTCAATTGAGATAGAGGCAGTTATGGAAGCCCTTGATAATCAAAGAGTCCCTACTCAGTACATAAAGATTCTTCGTGAGCTGTACAAAAATTTCACAACCAAGATATCACCATTCTACAATGATGTTAATATTGAGGTCAAAAGAGGTGTTTGACAAGGCGATACCATGTCGCCAAAATTATTTACCGCCACACTCCAGAACATCATGCGAACACTGGAATGTGATAATATGGGAGTGAAAATCGATGGTCGGCAGTTACACCATCTTCGTTTTCCTGATGACATCGTCCTTGCAACACCGAATATTAGCCAAGCGGAACGTATGCTTGACGACTTTGATAATGCCCGTGGAAAGGTTCGTCTTCGACTAAATCTCACGAAAACGATGTTTATGAGGAACGGATTGGTTTTGCATACCCCATTCACGCTCAGCGGAACGAATATCTTCGAGTGCTCTAGTTATATCTATCTAGGTTGGGAAATTAATATGATGAACGACCTAGCTCCAGAGCTGAGCAGAAAAAAACGAGCGGCTTGGGGAGCTTTCAAGATCATCGAGGATGTAGTGAAGAGAACAAGGAACACCAGACTCCATGCCCACCTTTTTGACTCAACGGTGACTTTCTGCCCTAACGTATGCGTCAGCAACCTGGTCGCTGTCTAAGCAGGATGAAAGGTCACTCAGCGTTATCGAACGCGCAGCCGAAAAGGGCGATACGAGGACTATCCCGTTCCACACAAGTAAGGGATGGGGTACGAAGCTCCGATCTGCGTCAACGATCAAAAATCAAATATGCCGTTCTGTACGCCAAACAGCCAAAGATAAGGTGGGCCGGACACGTTATGCGTATGAATGACAACCGATGGACAAGAGCCGTTAGTGACTGGATTCCTCGGGATGTAAAACGTACTGCAGGAAGACTACTGACCCGATGGCCAGAGTTCTTCACAAAGAGCCTTAAAGAAAGACATGATGCTAGGCGAGTCCCTAGAGCGACCAGAACTCACTGGGCTACTCTTGGCGACAAGGAAAAATGGAAGATTTACTGGCTGCTGCTCGAATCACTCGACTATCAACGGGGCTACAGGTGATACAGGTGACCAAGTAGCTTTCAGTTATTATATCCACCCAAGGAAGCTACATGTGCCCATTTGCACGAAATATTACACTGCTGCTACAAAAAGAAAATGAGTGCGTCAGAACTATTTTTATTTCAGAGCTAAACACCATTAAATAAAAGAGTTAAAATTCTTCATTAAGCATCGTTGGAGGTGATTCAAAGCATATTTGGCCTCCACAATGATCTGTGTTGGCCTCCCGATTCATCGAGCCAGTCTGCTATCCTCCCAGACAAATCTGGTACCAAGTTGTCGACCTCAGAGGGATGGAAGGTTTGGTGGACCATTGGCGCAGGGATCCATTCCACGTGTGTGTTACAGAGCGCTTCCGACCAATGCGCTACATATTTTTCAACCAAACGTAAAAGAACAAAACACCATTATTAGCAGTCATCTAGATAGATGAGATCACTGACTGCAAGAGATCTTAGTAGTAACAAAAATTAAGTTTAAAGTTGTTTAGAAGAGTGGAATTTTTGCACAACAGGAAGATTTGAAAGGATAGTTTCCTATGCTGTCAAAATTCTGGATACTTGGTGCCATTTTGAAATAAACCAGCTCTGTTGGGGAAGGCTGGTTCATATAGGAATATCAAGTAGTTACAATGATTCTGATGGAATAAGCTGCTCGCCTTTGTCTGTGCCACGCGAGACTTCCTGTGACTTGCCATGACAATGCAAGACTCCTCAAAGTTGGGTAATTAAACCGTTTATTATAATTATACAATAATTATGGCATAACAATACAACTATATCATTAATACAACAATGAGACAAGTAATGAATAGGCGCAGCCTGATTACTAGTGTTCAGGTTCCTTATGGGTGAAGAGGTTGTCATATGAGTTCTATTACATGAGATGGATGTGAGGAAAGGACATGGTGACTTGGGCAGCATTGCTGTGACCTGAGCTAGCTAACCGTGGAGCCCTTTACGTACCTTTTGGGCTGGGCGGAGTCACGCTACAGTAGAGGGAGAGACGGTTTTCCACTAAAAGGTGTTGGAAACCTTTCTCAGGCATTGTAATCTGATAAGGTCATATTCAAAGCACAGAACTGCAACCGCAGATGTTCGCATGAGATAACAGCCTACGATGATAAACATATGGTTATCGGATCGTCATGGTAATAAGGTCAGCGGAAACAGTATATGAAATGTTTAACACTGAGAACATTCCAATATTCGTAAAGAATGTTCTCTATAAGCTTCATCTTTTCTACCAAAGACGTGGCTGGATGGGACTTTCAAGTCGTCGCAACCAACAAACCTTGATGGGGCGGTCATAGGGTTGTTGCTCATAGTTCTGCCTATGCATGGAGTTATCACCGTGAGCTGTTTTCGACTACATTTTTTAAAACTATACGGCGAATTTTCAAGTTAGTTATATTAAGAGTCATTGGTAACCTTCTATTCAGAATGAGACCTCCGACATTTAGTTTAGCCGAAGGGTGAATCATAGTTTCAAATTCTAATTCTTGTTCTGCACTCAGAATGTAACATTAACTATTTTAGGACGGTTTTCAACAACTTTTCAAAGAATTGTCTACCAGGTTAAAAACCTTCGGATGTCTCTTACTTGCAAGGACAACTTAATAAATTTACCAAACAAAAGATAGGGCTGTAAACGACTTTTCTTTCCTAATTTTACAGACCCGTTATCCACTGTTTTTCTGATGAGCGAACGCGAGGTTGTAACTACATTATTTATTCATTCAGGATAGCTGATATTTAGGTATCGCTTCTACCAGAACAAGGTAAGGACTAATTGACACACATTCCATTCGCCAACCGTTTTCATAACCTCAGCAGATAAAACCAAATGCATAAATTTTCATTCGCATAATAAACAGAATCATTTAAACATCGTTTCGTTCTTTGCCAGTCTTCCAGTTATTTGTGGAGCGCAACATATGAAAAGAATGCGCCTCTCTATGGTCAAAAATCCATCCTCAGGTATGGCTAGAAGCTATGCGCGTTGATAAGGCACCCCTCCTTGAGGTCTGTTTTTGGAGTTTTCGAATTTATCCAGAACACAACAAAAATTTCACACACTGGTGCTTTGGATTCGTGTGCGAGAGCGGTGGCTTTCACTTAAAAAATCTCCACCTTTATTCCTCCGTATTCTATACGCACTAATGGAGTATTTTGTTTAGCTCTACACTTAACGTCTAGTTGTCCTTTTATACTGACCCAAAGTGATCTAACCGTTTCGGCAACATAATCGTCTCCACACACTTCGCAAGAAATTAGGTACGCCGTAGCCGAAAACATGCAATCACCGTCTCTACCTCAGGACAAGCTATGCAATTCTGCATTGAACACAGATAGACCGTTCAAGTGGTTACGAACTATCTGGCGTCTGAAAGTGCCTGGTGGTAATTCAATCACTGTCTGGTATCAAATTCTCTAGACTCGGCCTATCTAGGCAACGTTTTATTGCTGCATCTATTTCGTTGGAAATGAGGAGCAGGATAAACGAGATCTTATTCCCGCTAGGATTACCGTATGGAGACGTGGCTTCTCCTCTTCACCTCTCCCAGGTGAGCTTCAGTTCCATAGATGTTTCTCATGAGTATTTTGCAAATCATAAGTTGGTAATTTACAGGCCTCGAGAGGGATGAAAGGGTTAGTTGGCTACGGCCCTACATTCTAGGTCTCAACCAAGTGATTGCTAAGTACATGGGAAGAAGGGCACATGTGGCGCAGTGGCCGGGAGCGCCCTGCAATCGATCCCCACGCCACTGCTCCACCAAGCCCTCTATCTCTCCGGGAACGCCAAATTGATATTAGACTTCTCTGAGAAGATAGCAGTACTCTCTCGATACATCGGTGGGCCACCATGAGTCATTATAAAGGTCAGATATACATTCAAGAACCTCCATCGATGCTTAATGGAGTCGAATGCATGGCCCATCTCTCAGGGATTGATCAACGCCGATATTATCCTTTATTATTTATGGAAAGCAGTTCGGGATTACCACCTATGAACTGTCTCTACATCTACTCCGGAATAGCTCGACAAGTACAACTGCTACCCAATCATTGGAGAATGTGGTGAGTTAACTGTGATCACTCTATGATTAAAAAGAAGACCTCAATGATGCTGAGATATTTGCAAAACTCCGGACCCCAAGTGTCTGCGGTGAAGTACGAACGCGCTATTGTCCTTTCCGGGGAGTAGCGCGCTCACCACCACACCATACGGCTCCTTCGTTTCGCCTGTCTCTCAGCTAGTTCTATCGATCTTTTGCCATCAACAATCACCCGTCAGTGGGATTGATCTAAGGAGCCAAAATAGGCAACGAACCCAGTTAAGATAAGGCCGCAGTTTTAATCACAATTTCAACTTATTACTTACTGCCTACTCTTTTTAACGGCAAGGTATATATTGCGAAATATAACTACAATGATGCTGAGATATTTGCGAAACTCCGGACCGCAAGTGTCTGCGGTGGGGAACGAACGCGCTATGGTCCTTTCCGAGGTTAAATTTCGCAATATATACCTTGCCGTTAAAAAGAGTAAGCAGTAAATAATAAGTTAAAAAGAAGACTTCAAAACTAGGAGGTCTCATGCAAAAACTGTTATTTTCCACGCATACTTGTTCCAAAAGGAGTCTACTGATCACCTCTGGCTCGTGATGCAGACAAATGGAACTTAAACGATACCTATCATAACATTTTATAACATCTGATTGGATGCTTGAAATCTTGTTTATAAGTCAAGAAAGTGAAGGAAGAGTTTACTGATGACCGTTCACTCATTTTTCTCGACTTTTGTAGAAATTACTGTGGTTTAAAGTGATGAAACACAGACTGTTCCTAATACTAATAACGGATAATCAAACAACCGTATATATATATATATATATATATATATATATGCACATATATACATGTACATATATGCTCACATATACGTGTATATACATACGTATATACATATATATACATATATAGATATGTACCTATGCGTATCTTTCGAATTTGAACGCCTTTATTTCACTGAGGAGAACAAAACGTTATCAACACATTCGCGACACGCGGAATCGCCTCTACTGGTTAGATGTCTACAATATTGATCTGCTTTCGATTTACTATCGAATAGAAGTGTTTATTGTAACAAGAAGGTTCTGTAACCTAGTGAACTGAAAACCGACACTACACCTCAAAATTAGGTAGGAAGCGCGTGTGGCGCAATGGTTAGAGGTGCCCTGAAATACATATGGGTTCGATCCCGCATACCAGGCTCGCCATGCCGTCCATTCCTTCTGTGTCAACAGATTGATACCAGACTTGTTTGGGGGAATCGCAGATATCTTAGTAGACTACCACAAGTCATTGAGCAAAGCAGGTATGCCCTCGATCACTTCCAACGATGATTGATGAAGTCGAATGTGTTGCGTACACCCCGGGCGACTGCTCAACGCCGAAAGCTTTATCGTAAAGCTTAAGGCTGTTTCTAATTATGAGGGTAAGAAGCTGCAGCAGTGTTTCGCTTAAAATTTCATTCGTCTTCATCGAGCTGTATTTCGAATAAGGTAAGTTTAGCAACAACTTTAGTATAGGTGTAAGGTTAGCTTTAAAACAGGCAAGTTTCGATGGTTCTGTATAACTACGTTGTGACGTAAAACCATATCGGTGCACAGTTCGATGATCGTATAAGGACCGCTCGTTGCGAAGTCGTTGTCTGATGTCATTAGGGTCCGGAAGTCCGCGACGAACAAATGGACGAACACATGTGCGCACTGCACAACCACAACCCCTCATGGCCGATTGGGTCGGTGAAGAGGCTGGAGAGGTGGGCGTTCGCCGGGGTGAGGACGGCCGACGGCCCAGCACAACATCGCGATCGATTCGCACTTTTAGCTATGAGGGCAGAGCGAAAGGCTATTTCGGAGCCTAGCGCATCCAGTTACGTCGATCTGTGCTTGTAAATTGTACAGTCTTCATAGGTATTCACGTTGTTCATACTGTGCTCTTCAGATATGCACGATAAGGGCATAAATGTTGCAAGTGTCATGCCACCAGAAGATTAGCGTCTATGTTTCGATGGATGTTCACTCTGTGTATTTTCGTTGACTAACGATAAATCATTGGTCAACCATAACAGTGAGAATCGATGTGTCATTACGATGGCATTCAGTGGTGTTTCAGTCATAAATTTTCAATAGAATATTCGACTTAAACGCGATAATATTTCAAATACCACAGAAGCAGATGTGGACAACGAATCTCGATGAGTAGGCATGTCTATGTTCGGAAGTGCCGTAATCTCCGCAAACCGCGCACAATAACATTTAAATTGGGTGCTGTGTAATTCGAGTAGGGCAAAGAGATAATACAGTCAGTCTTAGATCTCTGAAAAGTTAACGATGTTACTCTAAACTGCGTCGTAATTAAGGCCATAGTAAATCTATCTAGCAGTTGTTCTCCTGAATTTTGCAGTCAGTTCTCTTTGTTTTTTGTGCAAGCTAAGCCTTATCTAAGACGGTTTTTGAGATTTTTCCGTCGTTTCACAATGCTATGAAGGCCGAACGTCATATTTTTTTTTGTGCACTTTCGATCGATATCTATGTTTCGCATTGTGATCGTACATTTCGTAGAAATTGGGTGGGATTGAAAGATGAGAGAGAGATAACGATTCTTCATGTTCTCCCATACGCGTCGATTTTTGTCCGGAGGAGGCGGGCGGTGCGTCAACTCCGCGCGGCAGCGATCTCAACCAAGCCGTGACTCAGACCATTCATATGGTCGTGGAAACCCTTCCACATACTGTACATTTCGTTGGATCCTGTTTCAGTTGCTGCTTATTCTAGCCATGTAAGCGGACGTTTTCTGATCTGCGTAGTGCTATCAATTTTTGCTTGACCATTGCTTTAACCCTAAAGTCACCACTCTTACCTATTAGTACTTGCAAATGAATCCATCCCGTTAACTGCAAACACAGCATGATGAGGTATTTGGGCCACATTTGTTCCGTATTCATCGTGGTGCATGATGATGTACTTGTTGTTTCTTGTCGCATGTGAACGGGTTTTGTATTCTGTCAAAGTAATTGCCCTAAAACGGTGTGTTGATGGAATCATACTTCTATTTACAACACATCAGTGCTATATTTATGGACTCACTGGATTAAATTTTTGTGAACTGCTATCCAGTCTTCAGTGTTCTTACCCGTTATTGATTAGTAATAACAGAAGGCTGAGATAGCTGTCGTGCGTTCGTCGGAGGTTGCTGGGCATGTCGTATCCACGAATCGATTACTAGGGAGCGCGTCAATCTTAATCGATGTAATGCTTAGCGCTTATATTCTCATCGAAGTCGTCTGTACCATCCTGAAGCGTTCCTTGTTCTCGAGCAACTATTATTTGACGTTATACTGCCTCATTTCCTTTCAGTAATAAGAGCCTGCAGCCTGTGTTAGGTTCCTTTACGGACGCTACCATGACCACACGGATTGTTTAACTGTACTAAAATCACTCGTCGAATGTGCATTTATCTGAGATCATCCTGATCAGATAATGTCTACTCCTGTTCATTTTCATGTGCAAAGTGCACACAACCTGTTCAGTGCTTTTAAACCACTAGTTTTATCCCATTTGTCCTTCTTGCGCACTCCCAGTACTCTAGCGCTGTCTCTATTGAAGGAAGTGGTTAACTATGCGTATCCAATTCTTATTTCTCTAATTGTCCATTGAGTTCCCGAATTTTAGCGTTTTTTTTTACCAACTACTGTTCACTGTTACCTTATCCAAGTTTGTGGGCTCTACGAAATCATGGTTTGCGCTGATTTGGGCTAGTGCAAGCAGGTGTTGCTCGTAGCAGCTCTGTACGCATGTTCACAACTTTTTCTTAAGGATTACTGTTTTTTCAGCTCTTTTTTAAAAGTTAAACTGAACTCCTGTGTTTCACAGAGGTTTTATGTGCATAACTTGCACATTGAAATATGAATCGAATTTCATTGACTGGAGAAAATCAGGGGCAAAGATAGGTCTGTATGTTTTTGCCACATTTATCGACACTTACTGAGGCTTTGCTTCGGTTTCGAAGTGCTTTTGATTTAAAATCAACTAAGGATGAATGCTTAATGCGTGTTTAGCACATGTCATAAAAGACTTGTAAGGCTGGTATTTTCAAAAATTCTTTATTCTACTTTAGCCTACCATGTGTTGTTTGTGACCACACCTTCCTAGATCTTAGTCCAAGAGGTTCTCACAACTTGGTTTTCTATCATACTTAGCAAAATGACACATCAGCAGTTTAAGGAGACAGAGATCTTCATCTATCTGTTGTTCAACGATGTTACAGACCAAGGATCGCGACTGTACTACTACAGTGCTGTGGATTTTCGTGGAATACGAGACAGTTCATGTGATACTGTGAACCTGACTAGGGTGGCACAAGCCAGAATTTGTTGAAATATGTTTGGTTTCTATCGAGAGGTTCTCTATAGTGGAATATTTACAGAGTGTCTCAACGGAATTCACGTAGTTCTAGTTCTACGGTGCTGACTTTTAGGGCAGTCTTTTAACTTCGTATTATATAATTTGTTGTTGATCTATATTTACTTTGTATTTCACCCTAATCGACCAATTATTCTACGATTTCAAGGGAGGCGCGGTGAATGTTAGCTTCCTGCTCTTCTCAAATGTTCTACTGTTATTATACCTATCAATAATTGTCTTCAGCTTCTTCATCATTGTTGTGATGATTGGGATTTACGTTGTGACGATATTTTACTCCAGATATTTCATTGTAGTTTCAGGAAGAGGTTCTCTTAGGCGAATGTGAACTATGTCCATTAATGGTTGCTCGCAGCAAACTGCAAGTTGGGCCGAGCTCTGGGTTTGTTTGCTTCTCAAACTTCATTGCTTTTATTGTCCTACTTTTCTAATTTGTTTTCTTTTCTGTTTACTTGAACTCATACTGTTTCACGTTCATTGGTCTTTCACGCGATAGCTCCACTTTTGATTTCCGTTCTAAAGTTTGTTTTCGAAATATGAACTTTTTTATGTTATTCTATGCAGGCTAAAGAATTCTTTAAGCTCACTAACCATTAAGGTCATGTAGGACAATAATTGTCCTTATAGTTTAGCGTATCCTACATCGACTTCCGTCGTAGTGCTTTTAACGGCATCACTTGTCCATCAGCTGAAGTTCATAGGTCATAAGCATCTGCGTGTTTGCAAATGGTTCGTGAAATAGTTTTACTGACTATGTTGGATTCATATTCAAGTTGACTCCAGTCGTGTTAGTTCGATTTCCTGATTTTTGGAACTAGCTGGAAGGCTTGTAAAGGAATTCATGGCCTTTAATTTAAGTAGTCGTAATATCAGATACTTTTCAGCATCTAGCACCTTAAATAATTGCATATGCAGGAAATTTCTTTGTGAACGGGATCTTCATTGTTTCGCTGACTGGATACAATTCAGCTTTGGAATGTCACAGATTTCAGCAAAAGTTTTTACTTTCTCCGTGAAATGAAATCACTGTGGATGTTTCCTTTCATATAGTCAGATACAGTAATGAAATAATGTAGTAATGAAGCTTATGTACGAGAGAGAAATGAACACAACACAACGTAAGCCATCGTATTACACTGAAGTGCTTACACGGCTTTTACCACTCATTTCCTTCAAGAGGCCGCTACTTATGCGCCAACAGCAGAGTAATGGCAAGAATTGTGTTACAAGGCAATATGAAGGCTTTATGAGACATTACTGTGGAGACTTTAAATACCGATGATATAGCTGATTGATATTAAAGAGTAATTGGTACAAAGTATAAAGTAATCTCAAGTAAAAAAAAGGGTAAAGTTATCGGCGTTGATCAATCCCCGAGGAATGCACCATGCATTCGACTTCACTGAGCACCGTTTAGAGGTGATTGAATGCATATCTGACCTTTACAATGATCCGCGGTGGCCTAACGGTTTATCGAGCCAATGCTGCTACCCTCCCCGACAAGTTTTGTACCAATTTTCTGACCCTGGAGGAATGGAAGGCGTGGCGAGCCACGGGAGCGGGGATCGATCCCATGTGTGTTGCAGGGTGCCTCTGAGCACTGCACCACATGTGCCCTTCAGAATGTTTCGGTAGTGATCAAAATGGTGTAGAACTTTAGAAATGGAGTAAATGCGATGTAAGGATTGTATGTATATGATAACTGAAGGCTCTATGTCAAAAGGTAAGAAATGTAACCTGTGTTTAAAGATTGTACATCGCAGGGATCGATTCGATGTTTGTGTCGCACTGGCGCCTCCAACCACTGCGCCACACGCGCCCAAATCTCAAGTGAGGAGTTGAAATTTCTATGTGAAAAAGTGTTGATTGTAGGCAAGTGCAAGGGACTTATATGTAAAGAATGCTAATTCTCAGTACTTACTTGGATACTTGGATGGGCCGTCTTCAATGGTAGTGCGCACCCCAGCATATTCTCCATTTTTGCGGAGCTTGGATTGTTTAGCTGTTGTAGTTCCCTGGAACCCTGAGGTCAGCCGGGCTTATAGTCTGCCCAGGTCGTCACCACAACAGACAGTCACCGCCCTTGTGGATCAGGGGAGATTTGCCACCATGCGACTATTTTGGTAGCAGAACGGTGGTGGATGTTGGTACTGGTTTACTCCTAGCAGGGCTTCCCGATAGGAACGCCGAATTCCTCAGCTTGGGAGACCCTGCTAGGAGGACAAATCCACCCGCTGTACATGACAACCCGACACCCAGGAATACCTCTCAGCCACGATGAGAGGGTAAACCGTTGGGAAGAATAAATTCTGTGTGGGAGATAACAATTGAATGCATGCATAAATGCAAGTTTTCGGTTGTGAAATAGGATGTTTTTGAGTGCTGCTTAGAGAATCAGTAACAGGTTGTTGTACAGGACTTGATAAGCGTTTCTGGAGATAAACTTGGAAATACTTTCTAGAGCGCCAAACTGTTAATGCGGAGTCACTCTGAAGAAGTTTCTTTGATGAATTATCATCTTGTTATAGCGAAATAATGTCTGTAAGTGTGAAATTTCTTTGTTTAAGTAGGGCATAGACATATTTACTCTTTAGCAGCAAACAG
The DNA here is from genome assembly GCA_900624975.1 of Angiostrongylus costaricensis. Classification (NCBI taxonomy): domain Eukaryota; kingdom Metazoa; phylum Nematoda; class Chromadorea; order Rhabditida; family Metastrongylidae; genus Angiostrongylus; species Angiostrongylus costaricensis. Next base: position 80,360 of record UYYA01004539.1, on the reverse strand, counting down.
AATGTGTTACATAGGTGCCCTTTTCAACATAAACAGTGTTTCGAGTCTATATGGACTCCGAAAAAAAGCAGATTTCTTTCTAACTTGGTAAGTGTACGGATGTTCTGACGATCCAGGTTTCAGACGAAATCTGTGTACGATGAACTATCGGCTTAATATGAAAACTGCTGGAAAGAGCTTTGTGGTGAAAAATAAACGAGGAAGTACATTGGAAGGAATAAATTTCGTTCAGTTTGCACGTTTTGTTCCCTCACTGCGCGCAATACATATCGGGCCTTATGTGAAAACTGTTGAGGTCACTGGTATACGTGACATGGGAAGGTTCAAGTGTGATGAAGTGTATGTGGAGAGTCATGTTATTTCTTTTTTCTGTATCACCTGAATTTTCTCAACCGACATTAAGGGGTATATAGGAGAAGGCGTAGCCTCTAGGTGCCTTAAACATTCCTTAAAAGTTTTTCATTGGAACTTCATATTCACGTTTTCTTGTTGGCAACGACGGCAACAAAATGACGATGGCTATCTGGTTTCGAAAGCGGATTCTCGAATGGCCTCAGTTTGGCCGTCATCCGTCATGTTTCGCAGTTCTTCTAACCATGACGTTAGAGTATGAGATATCCTATTTGCTAATGCAAACGATCGCATCATTGTTCTTTCAGGACGTTTAACATTCTTAAATTGTTTTCATAATTATATTCCAAGAAATGCCTTAGTAACAGAGAGCACGTGTGGCGCAGTGGTCGGAGGCGCTGTGCAATACGCACGGGATCCTTCCCCGCATCCTAGGCTTACCAAGCTTTCCATTCCTCCGGGGTCGGAAAATTGGTACCAGAATTGTCTGGGAGGATAGCAGCACTGGCTCGATACATCGGTGGTCATTATAAAGGCCAGATATGCACTCAATCACCTCCAACGGTACTTAATGAAGTCGCATACATGGCGTATCCCTCAGGGATTGATCAACACCGAGAGCTTTATCCTTCTATTTACTTTACCAGTATACTTCGTTGGGTATACGTAAACCGAAAAAAAACGCGCAAGACAGAAGTGAAACTCCAGGTTGTATTGCTGGAGTAGGAAATTGGGTCTATGGGGGTAGGTTTGATGCGGATGGCGAGTGGCCAGCTGGCGATCGTCTGGTGCCACCGCGATTGACGTGCTCTCGGGTGCACGAACGTACTGCGTTTCATCAAATCCCGTTGTGTTTCTCTGCGCTCCTATGTGAACCTGACGGTGACTCGTACGGCCCACGTCTTACCGATGGCTATCCTGTAGCAGCACTTTGTCTGAAGCGCTGACCATTTCTGGTTTGGTTTGAACAAGCGTTATGCACTTAGCGTAGACGTTGTAGAACTCAAAAAGTTGAAACGAATGTCGTCGAATGCCCCGTTACGATCCTCTACTCTGAAGCTGCTCTGGCTTGATCTCGCTCAGTTCAGCCCTCGACAAGCCTCAGATCACGATGATTCCCTACAACAACTTAAGGCGAGTCAAAATGTGTTTTCTTATCGTCTGTACTCATCATCAAAGGTTCGCTTGTCATTGGTTCAGGGTTGTGTGTGTAATGAGTTATTTGCTTTTGTACTTACTGGAATTCTCATTGTTTATTTTCTTCTTCTTCTTCAAGTTTCTTCCTAGTCGTAATTCGATGAGAGGAATAGCCCATCGTGTTACGTTAGAAGGAAACTAAGTTTTTAACTAATTTTTCAATCCCGTTGACGGGTGATTGCTGCGGCAAACAACTACAGCCATAGCTTAACTGGGTTCTATGCCGATTTGCGCTCCCCAGATCAACCCCGCTGACGGGTGATTGCTGTTGGCCAAAGATCGATAGAAATAGCTGAGAGACGTACGAAACGAAGGACCCGCATGGTGTGGTGGTGAACGCGTTACTCCCCGGAAAGGACAATAGCGCGTTCGTTCCCCACCATAGACATCTGCGTTCCAGAGTTTTGCAAATATCTCAGCAACGTTGTGGTTTTATTTCGCTTAGTACCCTGCCGCGAAATTGTAGTAGGAAGAAAATAAAAAGGTATAACATTGAAACTAAGTTTGTTTATGACGGAAGCGAACCGGTGGGTATCATCGCGCGTTTGTTTTCAGATCATTTTCACCATTAGTTCAGGTTTCAAGCGCTCGCCGTTATGTTCAAGTCTCGTTTGTTATAGATTTAGGGGGAAGATCGAGCGATGACAAAGTCATTTGCTTCGCGGAATATCTTAGCACTGACTCACTTTGTTTCTGTATGATTCAACCTCGCGTAGAGTTAAATTTATTTTCAGGGTAAGGGATCTAGTTACGTGGGAATTAAAGGTTCAATGGTTAATGGTATTAATATTCTGGGCACTGATCAGTATTAGATAGGATTCGTGGCTAAAAGCATTCGCGCAACATCGCTCTTAAGTACTGCGTAGAAGCAGAATGTGCATCGTTGTTCCGGGTTTCATAATGAAGATTCAGATGGTGACTACAAGCTTTTTGTAGGTATCCTTTAGGTTCGTACTTGATTACGTTTAATTAAACCTCACCTCATAAGACTGTATAAATTTTACACTAGAGGGAGGTCCGAAAAAGATCCAGTTCTCGGTCAGTGCAACTAAACTGGAAAATCAAAGAAACTCGACAAAACAAGCCTTGTATGAATTCGAGGCGAAAGAAAGAAAATGGCCTTATTTACTGCACCCTTTCTTCTATACTGAAGAAAGAATCCATTTCTTGCAACAGTGGGAGGTGAGATGGAACGTGGATTTTACACAGCTATTAATAGTATTGTACGCAACAGTTGGATAGTGAAAAGCTACCAAAATAGTCGTAAGCCAAAATATTACGAAGAAATCATGCTGAAGGTTTCATAGTCCTCATGTAGTGTGTTCTTGCCTAGCTGAAAAAGTGACAGTAGAAAACTGTTGTGATAAGGAAGTTTTTATGAACTGATATTGTTGAGCTGGGGCGAGGCTCATCGTCCAACACCAACAACAGCATCGACAACAACGTCAACAACAACAACGACAGTTGGACCAGCCTCGCATCAGCTCAACAAGATCAGTTTATAAGAGTATGTGAATAAATATTTATGGCGAGGTTTATGGAAAGTCGATCTCTTGAGCTGATAAGGAAGTGTTTAACAAGTTTAGCACTACTGTGCAGCATTAATCACTCGAGCAAGAATGTCTTTCTTGTGCGGTAACACCCTCAAAAGACTCTTATGGAGGTATAGAAATGAAGCTACAAGGCTGTTAGTAGTTCACTATATCGCACTAACCTTCTCTACATTCTTCTAATTTTCTACGATATCCAGAATCTGTTGCTTCGGGCCATGTTTATGTACTGATAGAACTTAGTATTGTCCAATTATATACATTCTTCATATATATATATATATGTATACATATATATATATATATATATATATATATACGGATATACATGTATCTGTATAAAATATTTTGATGATTCGAAAAGTTTCCTGTTAGTGCGCTTTGAACATTTTTGAAAGTCGCACGTTTACATTCAGGCTCGAATGCGTATGTATAGAGCCGTTTTGCATGTTAATCATTGCATATTTTATTCTAAGTGATACCTCTTTTTCTGGGCCATTTATGAGTCGAATTTCTAGGACCAGACAGATGCTATAGCTGGACATACAGCAAAAGGTGTAGAGTTTTTGGAGAGAATAGGTACTTTTGCTAAAGAACGTGCACTAATAGAGGAGGAGTACGCTGCAAAGTTAAGGTTGGCACAGTCATTTTTTTCATTTTATGGTTTTCTTTCCAAGCTATGATTAACTAAGGTTATTTGTTTTAGAACTCTAGCGAAGAAGTCGTTGGGTAGAAAGAAAGAAGATGAGGAGGCGACTAAGAATTTCACCTATGTGCGATCCTTTGCTAACCTACTTCGCGAACTTGAATCGCTCGCCGGACAACACGAGGTATTTCAAAGCTAGCTTTCCTTTGACCTCGGTATGACTAATTAATGTGTATTGTTCCTTTATATTCTTACACGATGTTGATAGATAAATTTTATTCGGCTGTTTTGACGGTTTCATTTGATGAAGGGAAGGCTCTGATGAAGACGAAACCGTCGAAACAGCCGAATAACGATTGCCTATCAACCTCGTGTAGGCTTGTCAAGGAAAGAATACAACATGAGGTATGTTTTGTGTTGACTGTCAAAGATGAAAACTAGTCCCCTTTTCATTGACCCCAGCGTTTTACTAAAACACTTTATTCGTTATTTACCTAGTGAAGTAATGGATATCAGCTAGGTCATAGACCAACATTACTTCATATGTCGCAATGTGAGGCAGGCTGTACTAGGCTTTGTCCTTTTGTTTTCTTCTTTTTGCGTTTCATTTTTTAAATGGTTTTTGCCCAGTTAGGTGAAGTTTTCATTTCTGAGTCTAGGATTTTAGGACTTTTAGGCTTTTTTTGTTGAGCTCGTGCAATTAAAGGTGATTGGAGAACGAATTCGGAAAGAAGTGATTCCATACGTAGCTGCAAGGGCTGGAGTACATCGTACCCAGCGGAAGCATTGTCTTTCTGATTTACAAACAATTCATGCTAACCTAACTACTGCAATGGATCAGCTCTTTAAGGCTCAAAAGCACTATGGGTTCGAAGTTTTGGTTTATTTGTTTTTTAATGTTAAATAATCGGTATTTTCTTTTTCTTCTTTATTTTGTAGTAAAACTTTCAAAGAAGCCGAGGCGGCATTTTTGAAGTATGCAAAGGCCGACAAGAATATGGAGATTTCTCGTCTTGATTTAGACAAGGCGAAAAATAATGCACAGGTATTGTTTTCTTCCTTCGTCTTTTTTTCTGTTACATTTATTTTCTGTTTCGGTTTTCTGGGTTATATGATTTCAACTTTACTGCCGTTTAACCTCGTGTTCATAGATGCGAAGTAATATCAGTGAAGAAGCAAAACATGCATACGCTCATGCTCTTCAATGTGCGAATGATGCTCAAAGTGCTCATTATTCACAACTTCTTCCTGAGGCTTTGGCAAGGATGAGGGTTGGTGTAGCATTAGTCGATACCAATTTCATAAATGATACCGACTTCTAGAACGGGTGCGTTACCAACTCAGCTATTGTGGTCTCTAGCTGACTTGCTAATTCCAAATTGTTCCACGTTTACTTGGTATTCTGAATCAGTTTTATTTATCATAAAAATTAGCAGAGGGAACGATTTCTATGCATGGTTTCGTTGTTTACTCGAGACAGCTTTTTTCGTTAATTCGGGGTTCTCGAGTTTGCAATGTAATAATGATTCCTTCGTGTGAAAATACTTGAATTATTGCATATTTAGGCTATTGATCTGGAGCGAATCAATGACACCAAGATTGCGATGGAACTTTGTATAGCATCCGAGGTCGATGTTCGTCCAATTATAGGTCAGTTGTTCCTTCTCGTTTTTCATTTACACTTACTGTTTAAAATCCTCATAATTCGACTTCTTACGTTCATCTCGGCCACTCTACTTCGTTGATTAAAGTGTTAGTAGGCTATATAGGTCTTCATTCCAGCTGTGTTTCAATACGGATTGTTTACAACGACTACCATAGTTATTCGCGTGTTGCGCAGTGGTCGGAGGCGCCCTGCAATACACATGAGATCGATCCTGACGCCGAAGACTCACCAAGTCTTCCATCCCGACGGGGTCGGAAATTGGTAGCAGACTTGTCTGAGAGGATAGCAGCACTGGCTCGATACATCGGTAGGCCACCGAGTCATTGTAAAGGCCAGATATGCATTCAGTCATCACCAACGATGCATAATGAAATCGAGTCCATGGCGCCTCCCACAGGGATTGATCAGCGCTGAGAGCTTTATCCTTAATCCTTTTATCATAGCTATTCATGAACTGTTTCTGAGCTGTTCGCAAGTTTTACGTTTTGACGATATATTACTGCAGATGAGAACATTTATTAGCTAGTACACTTCATGTACTTTCTCCTATTTCTTTTGCGTTGATACGGTCTGTTTTAGCGAGATGTCATGAAGACATGAAGAAGGCCGTTGACCAAATCGATGCCGTGCAAGATACCGCAATGGTCGTCGAGCAGTTCAAGTTTGTTTTTAAAGCCATAGGGGAATTCTAGAAGTTATTCAAGTCTTCAAGCCCGTAAATACTTTAGCTATCGAAAGATTTGGAAACGAATATAGTTGCAAATGTGCTAATAGCACTAGTACTGTCCAGTTTTGACCTCTTCAGTAATTTCGTCTTTACTTTTTTAGTACATAGTCCTTCCACTTTATTCTATCCTTTTTTTTTCAAAAATATTGCGTAGTCGTTCTGTTTCAACTCGCGTAGTCCATGTTTTTTCTCTCCCTTTAACCCAATTTATCCAATTTAGAGTGTGTAATTTTATCAATACTGGACGTATAGCACAGCGGTAGTGATGTCGGTCATCATGAACACGATGCTAGTTCGATTACGCACCGTGCTCACCAAGCCTCTCATCCCTCTGCGCTTGGAAATTGGCACCGGATTTGTCCGAGGAAAAAAATCTTTGCAATACAATTGGGAACGACCCCTCCAAGGAGAATCGACTCAACCAGCATTCTACGACATTCACATGGAAAATGAAAAAATCTTCAAGCAGCAGCCAAAGCCGCACTTAAAAGTTGGAAGATCTTCGTGATAATGGATGCGAGGAAACGAATCAATGGTGAGAAGTGCTGGGATCTGCATAGTAGACATGAAGACGGGTCATATAAAATAAAAGAAAGTTTTTTATGGACATATTGTGGTAATGAGATTCTCTGTAACCAATAATCAAGCTACAAGTATTTGATGTTGAAGAACTTACGTTCCTAGAATAACAAATCTTCCACTTTTCAGGACTGGATACGTGTACCCTCCTCCCATTCAATTCGAAGATTTGGGTCGACCGGACAGCTGCCTCAGCGTTGGCGGAGGTTTCGTTTTGTTTAAAAAAAGAGGCTGAGTTGAGCAAGAAATTATTGCATTTAAATATTGTTCAGAGATCCCCCACATAGATGTCACCTTGAAAAGAAGTGTGTTAAGTGGAGGCAAAAAAGATTCTAAAGGAGTCTCACGCAAGCAGTCGATGCATCAGAAGTTCTTTGGAGGTGGCGACAAACATAAGGCAAGCAACCGTACCATTAATTTCAATGAGACTTTTGAGCCCGGTTCTTTTCAGTATGGCATTTTCTATGAACCGTTTGTAGAAATTGTTACTCTTGCACTTTGTTACCCAAAAAGATGTAGGGGATATTTGTTGCTATCTATAATACGAAATTAAGATGTATTTAATTCATCACTTATGCTCGTTCGTGGGCGCGTGCACAGCAAAGGTTAGAGGCGCCCTGCAATACGAATGAGATCGATCTCAGCGTCCTAGGTTTGACAAGCCTTCCACGCCTTAGAGTTCGGCAAATTAGTACCAGACCTGTCTGGTGGATAGCAGCGCTGACTCTATACAATGGTGCCACGGCGAGTCATTGTATAAGTCAGATATCCATTCAGTCGCTTCTAACAATGCTTGATGAAGTCGAATACATGGCGAGTGCCTCTGGGATTAATCAACGCTGAGAGCTTTTAGCTTTATGAAGTGTTTTGTTACTGGTGTAGTTAATTCTAGGTCGATGGAAACGGTGACTATGGACAGCTTCCACCACAACAACGAATTCGCCGATTACACGCTAAGGTTGCGGAGTTAGAAAAAGAAAGAGAGAAATGTCAACAAAGTAGAGAAGGCCTCGTAAAAATGAAACAGGTGGGAAATAGTTCAAATTTGTTATATACACTGCTTGACGATGATTTCTATTGGAAAATGACAGTATTAAATTGCTCAGTATATTTCTATTCTAGTACATTTTTGTGAACCATGCTATTAATGCTTAGTTGGAAAAAGATTGCCTTCGAAACAAATCTAGGTTGTGTTTCTACTGGTATTATAACCTGCCCGCCTATGCTGACAATGACGATCTGAACTCGATATTATTTCCAAGTTTGTTAACTTTGTCCACTCTGAAAGACAACCACAACGATGCTGAGATATTCACACAACCTGGACCTCGGGCCAGATCGAACCCTGGTTATCCTTTCCAGGGGCTCGTTTATTACAAACAGCACCACGGAGGCTCTTGCTTTGCGTTTCTATCAGCTAGTTTTCTACCTAAGGCCGCCATCAACAATTCAGCGTCTTCAATACGTCAGTGGGATTGATCTGGGGAGCAAAAATCGGCATTGAACACAGCTAAGCTGAGGCTGTAGTCGAAACCACAATCTTGACGTTTTATTTGCTGTCTACTGCTTTTTTTTCAACTGAAAGGTTAACTTTATCCACTCTTTTACGCAGTCATTTTGTGCAATATTAGAATTGTAACACAACTGCTATATCGGCGTCATGCTATTGTCCCAATAAAAATAGTGATTTCTAAATCTACTGCGACGCTATTTAGGCCATTGAAGTGTTTGGAAAATGTGAAGAGTTTTTTTGGTTTATTAATCTATAGTTTTGTTTTCTTGAGGTGTACACGGCTAATCCAAAAATGGGCAATGCTGCTGATTGTGAAACTCAATTGTGTCAGTATGAGAAAGAGATCGAATCCATCAATCAACAAATAAATAAATTTCGTCTTCTTCTTGATGATGTTCAACTGCAGAATAATCAACCTCTAGGTTAGTAATTTTGCATTTGCGTTAAATAAAAACTTGTGGCCAAAATTGAAACGTTATCTAAGTGATGATTCTGTCCTACGTCAATTTTCTTCTCAGAATTTTTTGTTGCAGTGCAATGAAGCAGTAAGTTAGTTTATATGTTACTAAGCTACTAAAAACGAGTAGAAGGCTGCATTATCAGATCAAAAAAGTATACGTTCTATTATTACGTTAGTAAGGAAGTTGCGATCCTCTGCGCTACTACTACCACAGCTCAGGAGGCGCGAAACTCAAACTCATTAACTCATTTTCTTTGAGCCATTTATCCTGTCGTAGAGAGGTTTCCAATTTGCTTATTATTCAGTCGATAGGTTCTCTAACTCAAATAGTCGTGCTGAGTGTGAGACCTGGAAAGTTACTCTCTACTTTTAACAATTTGCAGAAGACAGTTTCGTGAAGAGATAATTTTATAGTCGAGAGACTTTTTCTATGTTTAGTAGCGAACACACGCCACAGAAATCGTTGCCATTGGGTAGTGTCGTTTTTTATTTGTAGTGTAGTTTTATGTTCGACGTGTTTCCAGAAAGAATAATTTTGATAAAACCAAGGCTGTTTCAGTCTATTGAAGCATAGTTGTCTTGTTTCCAAGCCTTATTGTTACAGTATTTTGTTGATGGACACAGGAAAGAACGATACTGCATCTAACATTTACCATGTTGTTCTTCTTGAATGATTTTAAAAGTAAAATGTATTCAAAGTGTTATCGTTAATCTAAATGGGACTAAACGTCCAGCGTTGATAAATTTCTGAAGGATGTATCACGAGTTTGACTTCATTAAGCATCGCAATGGTGAATGAATGCATATTTGCTCTACACAATGACTTGTTATAACCGATCTATCTATCAAGCCAGCGTTTTAATTCTTTCAGAGGAGTTTGATGTAAATTTGCCTACCCCAGAGTGGTGGAGGGCTTGATTTGACTGTGACGCGGGATCGAACCAAGGAACATGTGCATATTGCCGAGCACTTCTAACCACAAAAAAAGCCAAAATGATCCACAGCATTGTCAGCTAGCTATTTCGAAACATTTGATTCAATTTCCATATGATTTCGTTATTAATGTGAGGTAGCATTTGTGAACACATGCCCATTTCGTCTTGTCGAAATCTGGTCTTGTAGGTGGAAGTGACACTCCACCGTCGGTTCGATCGGCTAGTTCAAACAGTAGCGTCCCTCCGGCTCGTCCACCTCAACCACAAACATCGCAGTGTGGTAGTTATAGTGAAGAAAGCGTAACGAGTAACGATGGCTGTAACACTGCCAATCCTAACGCGGCTAATCAACGGCGCGATGAAGTAAGTAATACCAGTTTTCATTGATAATTTGGATATCCAGAGTGTCCCATGTTAAATTATGAATTTCTCATCTTTCGTTCTTATCTTGTTTAGACATTAGGCCCATTATAGTAGAACACGGCATAAACGTTTCCGCATATCAAATTTTCACCCCATATGCAACTAGGCGTGCTAATGCACCTTCCTTGATTTCCTTCCGATTCTTGTGAGTTTACACTTGAGCGAGCAATTTGACCAAAAAAATTATGTTTGGGAACATAATGATTTGAACGGAATGGAAATTCATCGAGTTCTCTCCGAAGTAGACAAAATATGGTGCAGTGAGTGAAATCAGTCTCACAGTTATCGTCCCGTTTTTTTCCGGTGATTGCTTCGTTTATACTTTATTAAATTCTAACAGATTATATCTATCAGTTGAAATTCAGCTCATAAAAGAGAATTTGTGAAGTGTAGATATTATCGCTTTATCGGTTTTGAAATTCCAGGATCACGTTGTTTCGTGAGACTTCTGTGTAGGATGCGTTCATAGATTATATTTTACACGTGTTTCATTGTTGGGTACAACTTGAGAGGCTTGAACTCTTTTTACTACATTGATCATTTAAATGCGTCGTTTTCTTGTTCAACAATCGCGAGGTTGCCATACAGCATACATTTACTTCCATAGAAAAACGCAATACAATACAACAGCAGCTGACGTTTCGGCAGTATCGCGTTCGAGGTTAATAGAAAGTCGATCCTGGGAATTGATCATTTGGTTTTTGAACTGCTATCTACTTAAATAATCTAAGAGTACAGTGTTTTCTCATTGCCATTTAATCAGACAACTGCAAATGAAAAGGAATTTTTGAAGCTTTTAGGTATATGAAGAATGTGCAATGCCAGCACTTGGTACTGCAGTTGCTCAGTTCCCATTTGAAGGTGGCACGGAGGGCACAATAGATATGCGGGATGGTGAGGAACTGTTACTCATCGAAAGGGACGAAGGCGACGGATGGACGAGAGTGCGACGGTTTGTGACTAATGAACTTGGATTATTCAGCTTTCTTTCGTTTAGCAGCGTTTTTTGACTTCATATGACGTCTCTATGGAGAACACTGATCTTTCTTTTACAAATCTGTTATGTCTTCAACCTACTGTAAAAGTGAATAGTATCCCAAACAAAAGTAATGTTTACTTTTGCTCATGATTTTCGATACCATTCGGAGGGACTGTGTATGCTAATCTCTAGGCATGGCGAAATTTATCGCATGGGGTTAGTGTGATACCAAGAGAGTTTATTTTCTTTTTAATTGGGTGTCGAAGTAAACTCGTGGGTGTTTATAAAGTTACGTTCTGTCGATGGTTTTTACTGCATTTCATGCATTTTTTCCTTATTTGCCCTTTTTAAAAGAGTCTGTTTAAAAGTTTCGAGTTCAAGCAAAAGAAGCCGAGTAAGTATACTAAGACTAATCCAGCTTGTATGTAATTTTTACAGTGCTATTATATTTTCCTAACTTCTAGGGACAGGAGTGTTGGTGTGCACATTTTTCTTATTAGTTCAATCGTAGTGACAGGTTTCTGACTTATTCTCTACATGATTCGACTTTTTGTCTATTTTTGGGCCTTCATTTGCACTGGATTTCCACCCACCGTTAGTCAATATCGCTCGATGAGATCATCCATTATTACACAATTTGTTTTCGTTTTTGAAGAATGCAATTAAGATTTATGTTTGCTCAATATCAACTGGATCGTACATTGGCCGTTTGCTAAGGCGTGACCTCAATAGAAGTTATGCAGTATAAAATAATGGTCGCTTTCAATTTTGAATGAATGTGACCCAGCTCATAGTAACTTTACTAATTGCAGTGAAAGTTCTTGGAATCAGTAGTTCACTTCCTATACAACAGAAATTGCTTTATTACGTTAAGACGAAATCATCGTTTTTATAGTTCGTGAAACGTATTTCTTCCACTTTTTGTTTGGAGATCCTTATCTCAGGTGCTGATGTGAACAATGATCTGAGACACTGAGCCACAATGCTTTCTAATCGATGTTTGTGGATTACATAGACTAAGGATTGGAGTAAGATTTCAGCAAAGTCGAGTATGAATTTTAAAAACATTCTGCGATGGCGTAGTACAACCAAGCGTAATGATTCTCACTCTCTGAATAATCTGGTTTTTATACATTTCGTTGCAGCTAAACTGTTAGTTTATGTATAAAGTATCCTGAGGTCAGAAGTATTTCAGGATTGCCAGCTCTGTTGAGGGCTTCGTTCCAACAAGTTACCTCCAGTGCAAATGGTATACGGCCGAGGAGAAGTGATTAATAGTTTCTTTTTATGTAAGAAGTTCTAGTTGTTATATTGTCATCCATTTCTTCTTTTGTGAAGTGTTATTTGTTTTATTAAGTTGTTCTGCGTTATGTTTATGAACATTTTCCGAAATATTTTGATTGTAGAGTATAATATGCTATATCGAGTTTGGTCAAGTGACTGTGTTCATAATAACTTGTCAAGGGGTGAATTCGAGTGGGAGCTTTCAGATTAGCATAAAGTTTTTTCTTGGCATCCTTTCATCTATGCGTGTTATGATTTTGTCTTCGGTTCTACGCTTCTCCTATGCTCGGGTTTCATTTGTATTGATTATGTACTTGTCCAGACGATCACTCATTGCTTAATTTAGTGATGTGATCCTTTGTTATCCGTTTACAGAACGCTTCGAACCAATATTGCAAGTAGTTTTGGGCATCATCGACCGCTTTATTATTGAGCGAATGAGAAGACAGTAGTTTGATTCGCCGTTAATAAATATCTAGGTTAATGTCCGTCCAATTTCACTATACAGCATCAGAAAGCATGGTGATTCAGGAAGTAATAGCTCTGAAACTGTCGAACTGTTTCTGGCAACGGCCATATTTCACCACTACTTTCTAACAGTCGTGGTGATCAACAAGGTGGACCTAACTGCTTTGTTCGAGATGCCACCACTTCGAAATTTATTGCTGAGCTAACTTCATTATCTATCCAATTTTGCAGCTCATGGAATAGACAGTTGGGAATCCATGTGGAAGATAATATGATGGCCATTCAGAAGAGACCTTTGTGGTCACTGCAAGAATCCAAGTCATGTGAAGCAAAAAGAAAGTATTCAAGCAACACTTCACTGCTTGGACGTACAATAATGGGTATTAAGAAACGACTTACTTGCACAGCTTATAAGATAGGAGTTTCTTGGTTGATTATTAAGATTCGTTTTTAACCCTATTCTCAGTATATATTAATTAAGCTCTAGGGCGCCAGAATTTTCGTTGCAATAGGTGCTGCTTGATGAAGTGTTTTCTTACTCTGCGTGCTTTATACTATAGTTAAGGAAAGTTTCGCATCTATGTGGAGATATGTAATGGTAGTGTTGGAATAAAGAACTATGCTAATAGCCATATCTAGTTTCCGTAGTTTTTTCGGAAGTGTTTTACTGCAGTAGGAAACGATTATTCCAGCGTAAAAGCTATATAAGACTCTGAGTGGAACCTGCATTGAGGGGCAAATTGAAGAGTCGACGACCTGTCATCTGCAGCGATGAGCGGTGAGTATTTTCCTCGAAACTCGGTGCAATCTATTTCGCTGACAGCGACATCGTGTTCGAGCCATGGCCAACTACTTTCGCCATATACCACTTGCTAATTCTCTCCTCAATGCAGTAAACAACTGTAAGTTTACTGAGCGCTGGAAACAATGTTTCCACTTTCCGCTCTTTTTCACTCCTATCGGGAATGACGTGCTCGTCTTTTTAGGAATGCAATTTAATAGGATGGGTAACAAATTCTCCTGTATTTTGTTCTGGATAGTATCCCAAATGTGCTCAAATGTCAAGATTTAGCTAGGTAGAGAAGGACTCATCAAACATCTTTGATCTGTATCGGTTCAAATTACGGAGGACAAAATGACAAAAGTGTAGTCGCTATAGCATCTGGGACCAAATTTCAATTCAAATCGGTATAAGTGAGTCATAGTGTTCTTGATGAACTAACATGACGCTTCTAAAACAATGTATACATACACGATGGACGCCGGTATAATGGTTTTCGCCATCTTCAGAACATGTAGATGGGTCATATTAACAAATAGCCTACTTTTTCAAGTATTTTTATAATATTATTGAAGAAAACAGGGACACGGGTGGCACAGTAGTTGGAGAAGCCCTGCAATACCCATGGGATCGATCTCCGTGCCCCAGGCTCACCAAGCTCTCCATCCCTCCGGCGTCTGTAAACGGGTACTAGACTTATCTGAGAAGATAGCAGCACTGGCTCGATACATCGTTAGGCCACCGCGAGTCACTTCAATCACCTCCAACGATGCTTAATGAAGTTGAATGGATGGCGCATCCCTCAGGGATTGATCAACGCCGAGAACTTTATCTTCTTTATTTATCCATGGAAGAAATCGAAGCATAAGTTTGAACCATACAACAGATCGTTTTGTAGGCAGTTGCTTTTTCCTATTGCCTAAATTTTAACAAGTGAAGATTTCAGTGCAAGGTATCTCTCTCAGATCGATAAAAGCTGAGGTACGATGTTGGCCATGTCGGATTACCCGCCTTCCCGGTTCTTTTTTGGTTTTTTTTCCGAGTTTATCTAAAGCCCCTCAAGAGTTTTACGAGTTTATTTTTCTGTTCTTATGGTAGGACCATAACTTTAACGTTCTTACTACTTCGCCTTTCTCTACTATTCTTCCTTCGTGATAGCACAGTTAGAGTAAAAACTGACTAAGAGAAAGCAGTGCAAGGACCGCTGTTGGGTGTGGTGGAGAGCACTTGAGCCCTGGGAAAGGTAATAACGAGTTCGAAGCGCAACTATGGATCCGAGCTTTACTCATATTTCAGAATTCTTGTAGTTATGTGCATGTAGTTGAGTACATTTTCGAAGCCAGTGTTTTCCATTTAGAAGTCCTTTTATTCATACAATATCCTTTTTTGCCGTTAGGACAAATTATGGAGTACTGTGTTATATGTAGCTTATACAAGAACTACCGCGCAAGCAGTTCCGAATCGCTCATCAGGCATGCGCATACAGCTGCTCTAAATTTCGCGCGTTTAAAAGTTAATTTAGTTTTGCTCCATAGATTAATTAAAACCAAATTTGCTGTTAGTGTACTTTTGCGTTGGTGACCGCTGCAATTTATTAGATGGAATATTGTTATTCCTTGAATTTCCTCGAAATTCGTTGCTTAGAACATCCTTTCAAACGTAATCAAATACTTACGTCTACATATTTCAGCGGAAAATCTCTAGAGGAATTACCCACTGGGTTCTCCAGTTCCTAAAAGACAACCTGAAATTTTCCTGTTTTGGCGCCGATTCGCGTGTTGGTTTCAATCGTTGGTGAGGAACGGTTGAAAGAAGTTATGTTGGCGTGTTTAGTTTGGCACTTCATGGACTATGGGAACTGAGAGTTGTATTTTTTTTATTTTGTAAGACCCGTCCGTCTTCACATTTATTGTTGCGGATCTCAACACTTCTGAATTCAATTCGTTTAATCGTGTCCACAAGGTCTTCCAACTTTTACGTGTAGCTTCGGCCGCTGCTTGAGGTTTCATTTCATCTTCGATGTCGTAGAATGCTGGTCAAGTCGATTCTCAGTGGAGTCCTGAGATAGCCGGGCTATAGCGTTCCCAATTGGAATGTAGTGAGTGGTTTTTCTCTAGTCAAGTCCCACACCAATTTCACGACCCCGAGGAATGAGAGGCTTGGTGAACTTGGGGCGGGTCGAACCAGCACCATGCTCGTGACGACTGCCGTGAGTACCACGGTTCTAACTGCTCCCTGTAAGAATCGTATACGTTATCAAATTTCGATATTACTAAGGCTAGCACGTTGAATGATTCAGTCTGTTTAAATATAATGGGTTAATCAAAGTAGCTGAAATCATGGAAAAATTACAGCTACAAAAAGTGGGATGCTTATTTTACCTAAATCTTCGTTAATATTAAAGATTTGGAATAAGATTTTTGAACATTCGATATGGTCTTTATATCTAGAAATTTTAGCACTTTTTCAAGAGATCAAGATGCGCCAACAGGCATTTATGAAGGCTTTTAACGCTGGTGATCCAAAAGGAGCCGCAGCTATCTATGATCCGGACGGTTATTTTATGCCAAATGGACGTCACCCAGTCAAAGGACGTGCCGGTACTGTAAATATAAATTATATAATTAAGACACCTGTATCAGTAACAGTAAACAGTGCTCGTTTATCACGAGTTACAAAGTTGCCTAGTGGGTTAACTTGTTCGAGAGATGTGAGTATGAAGCTTTTATTATTATTGTTTATGATGAGAAGGTAGGTTACGGTAGCTTTCTCGACTTTATTTTGACATAGGTTACCTATTTCTGCGTATACGAAAAGAAACATAGAAGTCCTTCACTAGTGGAGCGATCCTGAATTCCCGCTCTCGGTCGATGTTCGGCAACCAGTAGCAAACTCCTGCCCATCTGAGATAAATTGATCATTGATGAGATAATAATATCATTGTGGGAAAGATATCTCTTTGAGATCACTGCATACTAATTTATACTGTTTACGACGTATTCTATTGCGGAGAATATTGCAGGCATTGAAGAGTACTTCAAAGAAGATATGGCAGATGGTGTTCAGACTGCTCAGGTAGATTACAAGAAAAACTGTCTTTTGCGGAGCTATAAATATGAGGTAAAATATTCGTATAGATTATAACTGAGGAAGTGAATGGGAGCGATGATTGGGCGTTTGAGAGAGGAAGCTATCACTTAGATGGAACTCGCGGTAGAGAGAGTGGAGCATATCTCCAAGTTTGGAAGAAGGTAAGCACGTAACACTTTTTAGAGATTTATTTTAGTTGGATTTTTGATGATAAAATTTTTATAACATGCAAATCTCCAATGTATTTGTCATGTTTTGAAATTTCATATTCAATCGTTAGCTCTTAAAATTTCATATTGAACTCATAGGTCGACGGTGAATGGCTCATTCACAACGACTGCTTCAACGTAGTGAAGGCGGCTGATAAGTAGAAATTCTCGTCTTCGCAGTTTCAACTGATCATCCGTTGTTGTACCTATAAATATTGGCTACGTCGATTGTGCTCTCCACAAGAAACCACATTATTGCAATTTGAAAGAGGCTAACTCAATAGAGAAGAAATCTAAAACAGTTTTTCTACTAAGTTATCCATAGACATTTAACATATCTTCCTTTAATCGCAATGAAGACTTCATTTACAACGGTAGTAAAGATGGAAGTAGAATTTTGCTTCGAGCGCGAAGCTCTAGAGATCCACAAAAGGTAGCTGAACAAAAACAATTAGTCAGTAAAGGGTATTCATGATTCATGAAACATTCTGTCGTGATACTACTATCCCACTCCATGTCATATCATTGGTTAATACAAACTAGAGCGAGAAGATAAGATCTTGTGACACATTTGCGGAATAATGGACCAGACAAGCATACAAAACAACGTAGAAGAAAAGAAGGTTTTTTTGCATTTCTTCGCCAGCGAAATCTATGGAGATTGATTTCTCATGAAGTTGTAGCAAAAGAAATGCTTTGAAATCTTACAATTGGAAAGTTTTTGTTGTGTAGAGGAAAAATGGTTTAAGATTATCTACAACTTTGATAAGAGCGCGGTTGTTTTACTCACCGCTGAGGGAATGCTCAGCTGTATGATTACCAACCACTCAAATCAAAACCTCACTCACCTCTCATCATCCTCTAATGGTTAAGGGGAATTGAAGTCCATTTGAAGAATAGGTTGGCACGCATAGATTCACAACATACGATCCGGTATGGTACAGTCACACAACAGCGTTCTTTGCACCCCTTATCAAGGTCGTTTATGAGGAATCGAGACGCCGCTTCACTCCACTTCTTTCCTCCAATATGCAGTCATGATTGACGTCATATTTTCATATTATTTGAACAATCTGTGAAGTTTCTGCTTATAACTTTGAAATCTTATTTGCTGCCTACTACAATTTTTTACGGCAGGGTAATATGTGAAATACAACCACAAATAAAAAAAGCTCTGGGTGTTGGTCGATCTCTGTGGGATGCGCCATGTATTCGACTTCACTAGGCATCGTTGAAGGTGATTGAATGCATATCTGGCCTTTAAAATGACTCGCGGTGGCCTACAGATGTATCGAGCTAGTGCTGCTATTCTCCCAGATAAATCTAGTACCAATTTGGCGACTTCTGATGGATGGAAGGCTTGGTGGGCCACGGGTACGGTGATCAATCCCACGTGTGTGTTGCTTGGTGCTTCCGACCGCTATGCCACATGGGTCCTTAGATACAATCAAAATGATATCTTATAATATATCTTAGCATCGTTATGGTTGTACTTTTGCTTATATTTCTATAAAATCATTCTAAGCCTTGTAGAGGAGCTGTCGTAACTGTTACTTGGTTAGGTGAAAATTGTCATCGCATTAATTCTATGCTATTATTCCAAATCAAACCGAAAATTATTGCAGACCTATTTCAGAAGTTGGTTTACAAACTGATCACACCAAATTCGTTCTCGTAGCGTCTCTATTTTATACGTGCCGTGGATTTTATTGGCTGCATCGAAAAAAAATCCATTGACCTGAATGCAACACTTCGAATAATTCAAAAAACGAGTTAGAAAATGATTCATTTCAATAGAAGGATTCAGAATTGAATTTCGTCTTGCTGTTACGTGTTTATCTGCGCCACGTTCAAGGTTAAAACTCAGTACAGAGCGATTCCGTTGGCCGCAATCTACATCGCTTTCGACCACTCAGTAGGCTTAGTCGCAGGATTCGTTGCCACTCTTCGTGAAATCGAAACGAATTGTTTCTCAACCACGAGTTCTGATAACTACCTGCAGAAGCCTTAATACAATGCTTCCATTCCAAGAAAAAAATTTAGTAGAAAAAAAACTGGAAGAAAAGCGAAAACAATGGGCGTTCGTCGTACTGTGTAAAGTTAGAAGATACCAGTGGGCCTAAAAGATAATTTTGAGAGTGCGAAATGTCTTGTAGGTTGTTTTCAACAATCCACAAGCAGGTTCAAGTTGCTTTATTCAGGCCAGGGTCTCTATCCTTTCTAGACGTCTCATATCACATCAAACGCAATCTGGTTGCGCTCTATAACATTAAGAGGAAAAATTGTACTAAACAGGAAATAAAGGCCATGCCGCCTTGCGTTAAGCTATTCTATCGTTTAATTTTGGTTATCTTCTTCCCGTCATGCACCTTTACTACATTGACTACGTTGTTCACATTCATGTGATTTTGTATCGCCTCTCTGCTACACTATGCCTCATACTTCCTTATCAGAACAAGTCAATACTATTCACTGCATCTCACCAACATCGGCAGTTCATGACCTACTGCTCGATACACTCTATGGAAATCTCAAACAACCTATCCGTAACGATAAATTCTAAAGTTTTCCAACAGGCGCCTCTAATGCAAAGATGAAAATTAAGATGACACAGTTAAGAAATTTGTATAAGACATCACAGTAGAAATGGCGATGTCATGTTGTCATCTACCACGGATTTTTTTTTCCAAGGGAAGTCTTTCTCTGAGAAGAAAGACTGCCAGAACTGGGCGAATTCTCAAGCGGCAAATCTCACGTGGAGGTCAGTTACATTCTTATGAATAGAATGTGGATTTCGTTGCTATCGCCCGACACTCTATGCAAATCTCCTTGAACTACAAAGCAGAAAAGAATCACTATCATTATTCTTTTATTATCAACCAAATTTATATAGCGAAATACACAGCTTCCTTTCGTATGAGGGTATGAGGAGGTGGTTAATGAAGAGATCCGATTAGTGATCGTGAATGATTTTCTATATTGCCTTTTCAGGAGCTGTTACTACTCTGCTTGGGCATGGGAGTGGAATCATCTTAATTTTTTAACTAGCAATGCTCCGATGTACTCTTGCTAGTCTTTGCACCTTAGGCCATAACTAGAGCTTTTCTCCTTTTTAAGATCTTCTTTTGACGCCTTTGCACAGTGTTTAGCAAGTTCAGACGTGAGTTCGCGGTTGCCTGTAGTTCGTGTAATTTCCACACTAGCTGATTAGCTCGAGTGCTTCCGGAGGCAGATGTCGCTTGGTGACTTCTTGACTCTCAGCTTTCATGGCGCCAATGTGTAGATGTTGAATAAGTCGACTGTATTCCTTTTCGATGTTATCAATAACGGCATTATCCCAACAGTCGGCTAATGAGCAAAACAGATCCCAGTTTGTGCCGACTTCGGAACTTTGTTTTTTGAATTCAAGGGCTTTGTTTCCATTCCGCGAGAATTGAGAATCTTGCATGAAGGAGGCGATAGTCTGATTCTGTGTAGAATTTTGAGCAACAGCGACACCGCTATGGGAAAACCTTCGTTGTACGACAATTTGGCCGACTTCGTCATGGTACTCAACAATGGTAGACCCTCACATGTAGCGTTGAGAGTGGAGCCTCGCGTTACCACGTATGATCTTGGTCATCATGTAGACTCAGACAGCCTTTCACCTCGTCGTTACATTCTAATCCGTAGTTTTCAATGTTACGTTCTTTAGCCGTTCTTCTATTTAGTGTTCAAATCTTAAATGATGACCTTGAAGAATGTATGGTCTTCTCTGTAGAACTTCTCGAAATCGGTATAGAACGTTTCTACTTCGTTTTCGCCGTAGGTTGATGTCGGTCCGTTAACGACGAAAATTGTCAAATTAAAAAGCCGGTATCGATTTACATCTCTTCAGTCTCAGAGGTCCGATCTAGGTTGTTTGTTATTCGAATGTATCGATGTTCATGGCTAAACTCGTGTCAACGAAAATGCCGAGGTCAGCGACACCTCCGTTGTTGGTTGTTCGCGGAACAGTTCTTCTCCGGTGTCACAGACGGCGTTGAATGCGTGGCGGCTTCTCATTTCAACCAGTCAGATGACGTTGTACCTTATCTTTCTTGCCTCCATGATCAAGTCCTCTTTCGAGAACTCAGATGCAAGTGTGCATGCTTCGCAGGTATAGGTCGTCAGTTTAGTCCTTTACGATTTAGGCAGCATATAATGGCCCTGTGGTTTTAGTTGTCTCTTCGTACTCGTCGTACCCAACGTTGCCGAATCGGTGGTTCTTTCGCGGTCAGAGGAATGAGGCCCATTTCTTTCTAGTGTTTTTAGCTTTTTGATTCCCACGTTTAGCTGGCTGGGGTCTGAATGTGAAAGCTGGGTATCCTCATGGGTGGCTTGCCAGTCTTTTCCAGAGTGGAGATGGAGCTTATTTGTTGGAGGCGACTCCTAACCCCCTCGCATATAGTTCCCTATCACTGGATTGCAAGCTTTTGGCCGATTTGGCTCGTAGAATGCAATTCGCATTAGCGAGTGCTGTTAGCTCCTAGGATCGAGTTTCTATTAATCTCGGCATTGGAATATGAATGCGTAGTTTTCTTGTACACCAATCGCGAGGTTGCTCGATAGCATACATTTATTTCCATAGAAAAACACACGCAATACAATACAATAGTAGCTGCTGACGTTTCGGCAGTATTGCCTTCTGCAGCGCCTGAAAGGGTGTGCTGATATACAATGTACTAGGTCAAACGCTTCAATAACACACACAAGAAGACGAAAATCTCTATTGCAATTCGTATATAATGCTGAGATATTTGCAAAACTCCGGACCGCGGGTGTATGCGGTAGGGAACGAACGCGCGCTGTTGTCCTTACTGGGGAGCAGCGCACTTCACCACCACACCTTCTGGGTCCTTCGTTTTGCCTGTCTCTCAGCTAGTTCTTTTTTCTAGATTTTTCTTCTAATTTTTCCTCATTCGAAGTCACGAAAAAAGCGGAGAGTGTTTCGAGAACCTGCTAACCATGTAATTGCCATAGAGTTTTTCGTCTTCTCGTGAGTGTTATTGTAGCGTTTTGCCTAGTAAATTGTATATCAGCATGCCCTTCCAGGCTCTGAAGAAGGCGATACTGCCGAAACCTTGGCTACTGCTGTATTGCATTGTTTTCCTATGGAAGTAAGTGCATGCTGTATAACAATCTCGCGATTGCCGAGGAAGAAAACGGCGAAATTATTACAATATAAAAAATTTGCTATTTGGAACGAATTTTACTCGATTTCGAGGCACTTTTCGCCATCCTGGAAGCACTTTCATTTCCTGCACTTCGCGTCTGGGAAGTATTCAGAGGGTCTTGGTTAAGCACCATCATGTCAAGTGCAGATATTCCCTAGTCCTGAGATATTCTGTGTTTCTTCTAGGTATCAGGCCTGCCTTCTTACATGGCGCTGGTTTGAGGACACATTTTGTCGGACGTGCGTAGTTTCAGCGCTGTTCGCTCATTTCTTCAGCGACATCATTTACTTGTATTTTGACGACCGAACACTTCTCTGGATGTCGTTGCTTGGGTCTTGATGTTATTTGGTTTTGTCAACTACTTTGTGCTTTTAAAGGAAATATACATATATTATATATGTATTGCATATTTAATACTTAATACATAATACATGTAGATACAATACATACGTATTAGGATGCGGATAGCACAATAACATGGTGGTAGTGATGGCAGTCATCACGAGGTTCTGATTCGATCCCACCCCAAGCTCATCAGGCCTCTCATGCCTACTGGGACAGGAAATCGGTAAAAGGCTTGTGCGAGAAAAAACACCCTTTTTTAAGAAATCCAATTGTGAACGCTTTAGCTCGGCTATCTCAGGACTTCACTGAGAATCGACTTGACCAGCACTTTACGACATTCAAGATGAAATCCTCAAGCAACTGCCGAAGCTACACGTAAAAGTTGGAAGACCCTATGGACGCGAGGAAACGAATCGAATGTATCGAATGTGAGAAGTGCTAGGATCCGCATAGTAGATGTGATAATGGGTCGTACAAACCAAACGTTGGGTGAACACTTTCGTGGATAACGTCTAGCACCTGTATTTCTAGATGGAAAAGAGTTGAGGACTACAAAGTGGGCCTTACGGATGTCACCAATGTTCGAAGCAGTCTACTATCAATAACGACGATTCTACGAGAAAAAAGAATGGGAATTATGTTGCGGTCCCTGTAAGCAGTGAAGATGGGTCATCCAAGTATCCAGGTAAGTAAGACGTCAACTGAACCATGAAGAGCAGTGGAGGATATATCGCACCAAGATAAAGCAGTGCACATTTACCTTATCTAAATCTTCGCAACGTTTATAAAGAGATAACCTATGAACAAGAGGAAATTTGTTGACTCTAAAGCTCTAAACCAGTGAATCGGCCCGGTGCGCAATAGCCACGGCTTCGGTGCTTTGACTTTCAAACACCACGACTTTTCGATTTAGAGCAATCTAAATAAGTTTGAGGCTTTGACTAATAGAAGCAACTAGTAGAGTAATTATATCATCTTCTAGTGACATGAATCGGAGAAGAGGCCATGATGATTTCGTATTCCTGAAGCGGCTCGCATCGACTTCGAACTGTGCCATGCTGTAAATCAGCTAGATGAAAAGGCAATTTTGAAATACAATGACTTTCTCGAATATTCGTTTCGCAGACTATATCATTTTATCGGACATCGATAACTGCTGGTAGAAGTGAACTACGAAAGAAGCAGCTGTTGTTGGTGAACTAAATGTGATAGAGTTACTGAAAAGGACCTACCGCGAAGAGGAGAGAACCAAGTGGTTTTCTCATTTCATCGAACCATATTCTTCAACTGCAGAGAGTTTTCCCAATGAATATGATTTATCCTTTTATTTCACTGCGCACTACTTATGTTAAATTAATAATGTTCTAGACGATGTTGCAATGTTTTCCTGTACTGCGAAATTATCTTCGCCCGTCTCATTATGTTGTACAAGACCATAATGAGAAGGATTTAGTGACACTACTAGCAAATACATCAACGCCAGCCCACTCCAGAAACTCTGTGTGTAGTAAACGTAGTGCCGTCTGGCTCGGTAACGCCATCCACTCATGAGCACTATTTAGGGATCTCGAAAGGCCGACTTTCTATAAACCTCGGCATAGATAGTTGATATATCTATTTATATGATCGTATGAACTGATCTTCTTTAGCTGATGAGAGGTTGGTACAGGTCTTCGTTGTCGTCGTCGTCGTTGTTGTTGATGTTGTTGGTCGATGGCTGACTTTTCGCCGACTTCGCCTTCCTCAGAGCCGTGATGTTACGTGTGGGACTACTTAGGGATCGTTAGTGATATAACAACCCATCCCGCTGCGCACCCCCTCAGATAGCTGCTGAACCAAAATTATTCTCGGATAACGAAGTATAACGTCTTTATTTTACCTCTCTTACTCTCTTACTTATATAGCATAATTCGGGAGAAATTTTCGCATTCCTAGTGATTCTCCTTGCTCATTATATCCTTTTTGCGTACTGGTTACGCTGTTGGTTGCAATTTTTACACATACAACCGTTGATATCGATTTAGTGTTATTTTGAATAAATATCGTTTTTGGGAGTCTAATGATCCAAGCTTGAGGGAAAAACGGCGACAAAATAAGAGACTCGCTTTGCAGGACGTAAGAGAAATAGCATCCACACGCGTTATTAACTAATACTCCACTACAATTTCTTACATGTTGTACAAAATCTCGACTAAGAAGGCTATTTGCAAAGTTGTTGAAGCGATTCCGATGCTCACACGTCCACTATCCAGAAAAAAGTTCTGAGTTTTCGTATTTAATATGTTGGCTAGGTGGTTCAGCGTGATCTTCATGGCGCACCGAGGCAAAACCGTTGCGATAGTCATGTTTATGGTCTTTGTTTCACACTAGCAGATCTCAACTGTTACGTTCTGAAACCGAACCCGATGCATCCATTACAAAGCTGAGTTCGCAGCTCCTAGCTATAAGTTTACAAATGCATTAAGATCAGCCACGCATTTCCGTTTTGCCAACGCGTTTTTGAGTTGCTATGAGTTACCAAATAGCTTTTGAAGATTATCTCAAAGTCTTCATTTCTTCTAAATTTTTAAAGCTAGCATTAGATCTAGAAGCCGTTAAAAACAAATAACATCACTTTTTGCCTTCACACATTTGAATAAGGCTTACACAACAGAACTACGTGGATGTAATTCATGAAAACACCGATATTCATTATACTTAGATTTCTGTTTTTAGAGAATGATCCTCACGAGCATTTCGATGTCTTGCAATCCACTACGTTATCTATCATCGAAATTTGTTATATCTTCTGTTGTACGATCGGCGTTAAACTCAAACAATGGTGTCGTTGCTCTTGAAAGCACGGTCATCACCCACGGATTACCATATCCTCAGAACATAGAGTAGGACTTATCCTATAAAATTTATTCCAAACTAGTCAGGCATCCCTCGTTTAAAATTACATCCCCAATACGTTTAGTTCACCCAAAACATGAATTTGATGGTTTTTTGAATACTAGCCACATATACTTTGCACTTTCTCTAACCTGAGTTGCCTTTTTGTTTTCAATTTTTGGCATTGAATAAACACGTTATGGGGTGTGTCTTCTTTTTGATTTCGTCATGAACCTAGCATTCGCGAGAGTAACTAGATTTATGAATACAAAACCCATTCCGTTGTGTAGTAAAATGCAAAAGAACCACAATATTAGTTAAAACTCATCCAATACCACATTCACTATTACATTTTTGGCAATAATTTTAATACTTTCTTGAAGAACTGCAAAATTACTCGAAGATACAGTTCGGAGTGAGGGGAGTGTACCAGCGACGATAGCTGTTCTTGACGGACAGATCCACATCGGATTGAGCGATGAGAAGTTGACCAGAGTGGCTGAAACGATGGACGCTGTCAAGGTTTCGCGAAGGGATATCGCTTATTCTTTGTGCAAAGTGAGTTTTATCCTCAACATGGGACACGAATATTATTTCGAGATAGTTCATGCTCTTATCAGCTCACATTAATTGTACTGGGTGATTTCGTCATTGACGCGACCACTGAAAGACGCCATTACCAGCTTTCTTCGTTGATTCTTTGAACCTTCTTTGATGTTACACATTCAGTCCTTCTGTAATGAATGAATACAGCGAGGCGAAAAACTGGCAAATTTCTGAACAGGTAGACTCTTAGACTCCCTTCATTAACATTTAGGCAACGATGTAACCTTTGTAGGAGCTACACGATACAAAAATAGTAGCAGGTTTCGTTTAGAGTTTAAAGCAACGTATTTCACTTCATAGTGAATTTTATTAATTCCAGTGGAAAGCACTGAGTACGCAGATCTTCCTGAGAGCTTATAAGATTAAAGTTCGATTGTCTTACCATACAGATATTTTGATTTATTCGACCCTATGAAACGTATACCTCCTAACGGTTTACCGCCTCATCGTGGCTGGGAGGTGCTCCTGGGTGTCAGGCTGAGAGTGGGGGGATTCGTTCCCCCGGCAGGGTCTCCCAGGCTGAGTCTGGCGTTCCCATCAGGAAGCCTAGCTAAGAGTAAACCAGTATCAGGATCCACCACCGTTTTAGTATCAAAGTTGAATGGTGGTAAATCTCCCTCTGATCCACAAGGGCTGCGACTGCCTGTCGTGGTGACGACCTGGGGCAGACTTTGGACATGTTGTCCTCGGGATTCCAGCAATCCACAATGGCTTAACCACCAAATCTCCGAAAAATGGTGACTATGCTGGGGCCCGCACAACTAGTGATGACGGGCCGTTCAAGTATTAAGTAGGTAGGTACGAAACGTATTGGTTTTTCCGTAAAGGCTCATATTTCGAAAACAAAGGAAGTTCAACAAGCAGAATTTCGTGCAACGGAACAGGTGGTACTTTTGATGCATCCTTAAATTTTCAGCTACCATGCTTGCTTCGGAAATCTTTAAAAGCCCATTGCTTGCCTTCAATTTCTTGAGAATTTCAGTACAAAACAATTTAAAATATAAAGAACGTTTAAAAAAATATCCTTGCACCTTGAGATAAAACCAACTTGCTTTAGTTATCCTGTAAAGTTTCCAACTCCTCCAGCTCTCTATTGAGGCAGATATCACTGTGTTCACTTACATAGATCTGAAAATTACCTGTATGGCCAGTGAAAAAATCGAATGAAATCGCCAACCGTATTGAACCGCTTTACGATCCCTTGTCTCTCTGTTAGATTAACTATGTCATTTATCCACATTGTTTAACACACATGTAATTTATTAGACTTTCTCTACCATAGTGTCTGTTTCTTTAATACGAGACTTACCAACTTATATGTTATTTTCATGCAGGATGTCTTGCACTGCGTGCTGCGGCCTCGGCCGTCGTGGTTGTGATCCCCTGTCTCACTCATCACACTTTCATAAGGGATCCATACTTTCGTAAAGTATGTTCCAACAACGGCGATTTACTCGGTGGAGGTATCTGATGGAATCGACCACTTGACCACTAAATGGGGTTTGAGTTGTACAATTTCTGCCGTCGCTTATTTGAAATGCTAATCCCGCTTGTGTTTCGTTCAATGAAATTTCTAATGAACAATGTAAATACTGCGTGCATATCTTTCCACTTTTGTTCAGCAAACACGAGGTGCTATTTTATTTTTTTATTTACGCACAAGCTGACGTTTCGGCGGATTTCGCCTTCCTCAGAGCCTGGAAGGGTCAAGTTGACAGCAATCCACTCGGCCAAACACCTCCGTAACCAAACAGAGAAACTCTAAACCAAAATTTCAATCACATTTAGCATAGCTCTGCACACTCACCGCTTTCTATGAGTCTTCCACTGAGTATATCGCGTGAAGATCGACCGCACAGAATTCACATGGAAGCGTAATGTGCCCCTCCCATCAGAATAACAGGTTTATATACTGTCCAATATCGCTCCTTATAACAAGGCATTCCTCCCTGCGGTTCATTTTCGGATTCTTGGAATTTATCCAGAATGTTTCTAGAGTTTTGCGCGCTTGTGTTCTCGATTCTTGCGCAAGGTTCGTAACTCTTACTTCAAAATCTTCCCCGTTATGTTTCTGCGTGCTATGCGTACCTAGTGGAGTACTTAGCTTACGTTTGCCGACTAGGTGTTCTTTTATACGTACGCAGAGTGGTCTACCCGTTTCGCCAACGTATTCGTCCCCGCACGCTTTACAAGAGATCAGATAGACTGTACCCGAACTCATGCAGTCACCGTCTCTACCATTGGGGCAAATTATGCAATTTTGCGTTGCACATAGGCTGTCGTATAGGCGGTTACGAACTAGTTGGCGCCTTAGATTACTCGGTTGTATTTCAACTATCG
Organism: Angiostrongylus costaricensis; assembly: GCA_900624975.1. Taxonomy (NCBI): domain Eukaryota; kingdom Metazoa; phylum Nematoda; class Chromadorea; order Rhabditida; family Metastrongylidae; genus Angiostrongylus; species Angiostrongylus costaricensis. Next base: position 52,142 of record UYYA01004539.1, on the reverse strand, counting down.
CTACCGATTCCTCTAGACTTGCCTTTCTTAAGCAGCGTTTTATAGCTGCACTTACTTCATTTGAAATAAAGGGCAGTATAAACGGGACCTTGTTGTCGCTAGAGTTATCGTTGGGGTACCTGTTGTTTCCTCTACACCTACCTGGANGCTTACGTTTGCCGACTAGGTGTTCTTTTATACGTACGCAGAGTGGTCTACCCGTTTCGCCAACGTATTCGTCCCCGCACGCTTTACAAGAGATCAGATAGACTGTACCCGAACTCATGCAGTCACCGTCTCTACCATTGGGGCAAATTATGCAATTTTGCGTTGCACATAGGCTGTCGTATAGGCGGTTACGAACTAGTTGGCGCCTTAGATTACTCGGTTGTATTTCAACTATCGCTACCGATTCCTCTAGACTTGCCTTTCTTAAGCAGCGTTTTATAGCTGCACTTACTTCATTTGAAATAAAGGGCAGTATAAACGGGACCTTGTTGTCGCTAGAGTTATCGTTGGGGTACCTGTTGTTTCCTCTACACCTACCTGGAGCTACGGTTTCGTAGCCATTAAAAATGGCTATTTGCCGCGCCAAGTTCCGGGACTCATCTCTCTGTTGTCTTCCTGTGCACACGCTGGTAGCTGTTCGATACATGTTTCTCACAAGCGCCCTTTTCGTGTGAGAGGGATGAGAGGAAAGGTAATGAACCAAGATGCTATTACTACTTGGCTTTCGATACCATTTCGTAATGTAGCCGTTTTCTGATAGGTTTATTTGTTCGTTCAGAAATGGAAGCCAGTCTTCTTTTGGTTTCTCTCAGGTGAATTTAATGCACTCTGACTGTGTGTTCAACAACTCGAAACATCTGTCGATTTCTTTTTGCGTTGAACAAATGACCAAGCAGTCATCTATATATCTACAGTAGTGTGACGGACCGAGGTCGATTACTGGCGCTTCCACCTTAGACATGATTGCAATGGCAAGGCTTGGAGCCAGTCGTTGTCCCATTGCCATCCCTCTCATTTGTGCGTAATACCTCCCGGACCATCTGAAGATTGAGCAGTTCAGGCACTCCTTTAAGAGTGTCATCAACTGCTGATTCGAGAAGTCGTACATGTTTATTGCTCCTTCGTGTTGTACAAGGAGCTCGTTTATGGCTTGCATAGCGGAGTCATTCGACACGTTCGTATAGGGGGCTGTGACGTCGAAGGACTCCACCGCGTACGCGCTGTTGGGTCGCGCGTTACGTAGACGATCCAGGAACATTTGGGTGTTCGTTAGATGAGCTGGAATGTACTTCAACAACTGAGTAAGTATTAGGGCTATTAACCACGTTGTTCTATCTGTTGGCCTGTCCACGCAGCTAATGATAAGTCTAACCTTAAAAGACCTTTAAATAAGGATGGATCGGTAGACACGAGATCATCGCTGGATACTAACTTATGGGTTTTGATAAGTAAGTACGGGACGGGACATGTTGGTAAGTCGATTTTGAGATGAGAAATAACTGATGGTTTTAACCCGGCCGCTCTTGCCACTTTAACCCATTCGTTGTTTAACTTTCGGTACTGACTTTTCCTTCTCAGACGACGGACGATAAAGGGAAGCATTCCCAAGGTGCTTTTCCGTTATCTCAACATCTAACTGATGGGGAATTACAACGAACTCTCCACCCTTATCACTAACCGATAGTCTTATGTTTTTTGGTCTTATCAGCTCTCGTAAATCTCGAATACCACGTTTTTGTATTTCAGTGAGGTTGGAGCAGTATCTTTTAGCGCGATAGTGGTTAAGGACTTTGAAATTTTCATTCGTAAACATCCGAAATTTAACATCACACATCACCATCATCATCACTCTGTGCATTCTCTGATATGGAAAAATTTAGCATTTGTATAACTTTTAGACAATGATTTTCAAAACACAAGCGGAGATGCGCACTGATTTCAATTTGCATGATGTGAAAATAACTTCTACAGTAACTGTTTTTCCGCTCTTTTTATCGTTTGTTGTACTTCTCCAAGTTCGTATTTCGAAAGTAAACGCAATAAATAAGCGGCATTCCTTCCATTAGAACATGACTGTGCTCCTCAATATGTCGTTAGCTTTTGCTTATGCTGTGCTTATGTAATACTATCTAGCACATAAGGGTGAAACGGTTTTAAGGACCCTTCCCGATTGAGATGACGCGTAATTTTCAACCTTCAGGGACTCCCTGGTTTTCGGTCAAGAGATGGTGATGTTTTAGCAGCTGAAGACTTAAGCGGGTGTGAGCATGAGAGAATTGTGGAAGAGACTTTAAAAGGCGAAATAATTTTGAAAGGCGTTGATTGTTTTCCAGATCATTCACTTCGGTGAGAATATGGACGATGCGGACTGTGTATCACTTTGATAATGAGAATTTCAGAAATAGTAAGTTGGTACCCTACGGCACTTCAGGATAAATTGGGATAGGTTTATAGGGACAAAGTAAGACGGACGAAACTTGTTCTGAATCGTTTCAGTTATTGAATAAGGACACTGTTTTTTGCCAAATTTCGATTAAAGTTTAACATGAAGACAGCGCTATTGATTTTAATGCATTTTATTCATTTCTTGTTTCTGACAGAGTATTTTGGGGTACCTTTTGTATTCATTCGATAGCTTCGCCACCACACGCGTTTTGTACAAGAAAAAATGTTGTAGACAAATCATAACTTGTAAAAGTTAAAACTTTTTACAATGTTCTCTTATTTGTACAAGTTCCGTTATTCATCCTATTGCAATACAAATATGGTAATATGGAGACTTTACCTCATGAGAGAGCTAACATATCTTCTTTGTTCTCGTAAATCCACGTTCGGCACTTAAAGGACGCCTCTCCTCAATGTGGTGATCACTGACGAGGTAAGAAACAGATGAAAGTGTGGTGCATTGTCGAACAAAACTATTAGTCAATGGAAGGGATCTGCGTGCAGAAAGTGAGCGTTTTCCACCGTGATTTCGTAGAAATACCTCCTGTTCTCAGCTCCTGTTCCTTCTTCGTGCGGAATGCCTGTAGCTTTCGGTAACTGGCCTTCTTCATAATTGGCACAGCGGTTTGGACTGTTTTGTGGACATCATAATAATTTTTACTGTTCCACTTTCTGGCCATTATACTGCTTCGATTCTGCTGTGGGTTATACTGTCTTTTTTTTTGAGATTTTCCTCTATGAGCCATATGGTAAATCCTTCCCATTCTTACTCCGTTATTTTTTCAGTAAAAAGTGGCTCTTGAATTTTCGGCTGGCCAAGGAGTCACTCTTGTTGGAAGAAGAAAAGCCTGCAGGTGTACAGACTTTTCTTCTTCCAACAAAGTGTCAACAATTTTGATCACCACCAAATCGGCTGCTTCGCCATTTCATGAATTCTGTTTTTCGACTTGACTAATGTTTAGCCTGCTATAATGCACAGTTTGATCAACCTAATCCTGTACTTTACCTCTTCATGTAGGATATGGTAGAGGAATGCCACTCTACCTATTGACGGTGTAGGGAATTCGTCAAAATCAGTTCTACAGACTTTTAGGATTTCTATTGAAAGTTTTTGTATGTACTGATTTTGCACAGCTTGCCTTGTCTTTCATGGCTCGTATTGTTCGCGAAATGGTGATGAGCTAGCAGCTTTTCATGTTTAGGTCTAAGCATAGCATCGTCAGGTGAAACAAAACCATTTGAACAGGCCAGGTCGGGCATGAACTCCAATAATCATTCAAACGTTTTAAATATAGAGGATATATAAGAACTGAAAGAATATCGAACTTTCTTAGAGAACACGTTAAGAGTTGAACAAGTAAAAGGCAGAAACAAGAAAGCTGTTCTGGAACACTTTGGAAAGCATGCATTGATTTCGAAGAATACCACAAGCAGTGGAAAAGTTTTCTAAACTAATACAAGGTTACCACCAAGAGAATTGAACTCAAAAAGTTATCCACTTCCTTTAAACATTAATTTCTATATATATATGTATATATATATATATATATATATAAATTTGTCTATTCACTCGGCTAATTCATACTTGTTCACTTATAGAAGCTTCATAGATAGTCAATCTTCTGCCTCTCTTTTTTTCTCTCGTTTCCTACTATAAGTATTATTTAGACTTCGCTTAAATGTAGATTCGGCTAGAAAGATGAGATTATTATGTAATTATCCTGCCAAGTTCCTCGATATTATAGGTAATTATAAACAATGCTGTTAGAACGCGTGTGTTCGGAAATGGAACTCATCTGTTTCAAACTTATTTTAATTGCGTAATACTTTCTTAGTTGGCTCCACTTTACTGGAAGCGCTGGTCCCACAATTTCCATTCGTTCCTTTCTTGCCCGAGGTCTTCCAAAAGAAGACCACCCTACTTTTTCGCACACCCGTCATCTCTTCTTCTTACTATGTGACAGCCCCATCTCTGTTTCAGAACATATTCTCCGAGGATCCTAAAGATGAGATAGGTTTCGAAGATCTGAACTGAGTATCCCAGATAAAAGCTCTAAGTGCCGCTAAAATTTCGGAAGACCTCATTCAAGCGTTCAGTGGGTGGCGCACAGATTTCTCGAGGTGGTTGAAGTTGAACCTCTTGCTCCTGCGAATAATAGAGTGCTGGGAGAACCGTTGACTCAAAAAGATGAACACTAGTGTTGAACCCGATAGTTGGTTGGTGGTCTTCTTGAGTAGCCAAAGTGAAGCCCGTGTAGCTCTCATTCTCCTACGTAATTCTTCGTTCATGTTGTGCTCCATGTTCACTGAACGTCCAAGGTATACTTACGAAGTGGTCTATGTAATCACTGAGCCATCCAGTTTGATTTGTTTGCCTTCGCACTGGTTGTTTTTCATGGACTGTGTTTCCTTCCAAACTATATTTGGCCTGATCTTTTCTTCCGTTCGTTAAGCTCAATGACCATTTCCTCCATTTCCACTGCATTTCTTGAAAGTACGACGATGTCGGACAAGTAGAGATCGGATACAAATTTCCAATCAACACGTAGCCCTTTCTTGTCGCAATCGAGCGACTTCATTACCCACTGCAGTCCGGTACTAAATTTGGTCGATAAGCGCTAATAGGATTGCATTCGTTTCGATGGTGGCAAACGTCTTCCCGTAGTCAATAAAGGCCAGATGCGACTCTTGGGTAACTTCTATAACCAATGATACGATTTCCATGTGGTCCATAAAGAGGAGTCCCTGTTAGAATCTTTCTTGCTCAGCTTATTTTGCCCCATCCAAAAGTTTTGGTAAGATAGGACAATCTTTATTAACAGCTTGTAAAGTACACTCAGAAGCATGTTGGACGATATTTAGGAAGATTCCTTCAGTCACCCTTAAGTATGATGACCATGCGCGAGGTCCTTCACTAGTCTGGGATTTTCTCTTTTTGAAGGTAAAATGTTATGTGAACAGAAGTACATGTAATGAATAGTGACAAGCTCTGCAGAAATTGGCGTTGGTATTATCGGGTTCTAAAGTTGTGCATCTCTTTATACTTCCTTTCCAACTCGAACTTCAGAGAGTAATGTCCTTGGTGGCTTTTCTTCACCGGGTATTTCGTGGAACGGGCCGATGGTTATGGAGCCCAAAAGATTGCTATAGAACATTTTCGTTAACAATCCTATATCGTAATGAGAAGTAGTGATAGTCCCATTTTCGTTTATTAGGTGGATAGCGAAACATTGTGGTAGCAAAGATCCCACTGATATTTCTTCAGGTTGGATCGTTTTTGAGCTGGCTCCAGTAACGTTTTCTTCGCATGCCGATGCAAATCCTTCCGTAATAATGTTCTGCAGCTGATATTTATTGTCAGCATTGCAAGATGTGTTGCAGTGGAACTAATCTCCAGCTTTCTTTCTTTTCGAAGCAACTTATTAATAATGCAGATATGCTCTGAATTTATTATTTGAGGAATTGAGGCGAGTTCGACGCAAGCTCTAAATCCTTCCACAAACGGCCAGTACTCTTCGGCTAAATCTTCCTTTATCTGCTACTCATATAAGGAAAGAATTTTATTGAGAACATCCTAGTCTTACACGACTTGTTTGCTTTTTTCTTGCTGATGACAGAAGTTCTTTTACAGGTTACAACTAGATCGAATCCTCGCACGCGAAAGGTGTTGATATGATCCAGTACAGAGTTCAGGTGTCACTGAAGTGTCAAAGGGAATACTCTTTTTGTTGGTGAAGAAGTGGTTGGTCCCCGCACGTCTCTTGTCGCTCGGATACTCCCATGTCCATCGGTGACTCTCTCCCACCTTCGAAAATGAATCGGCTCTCACATGTTATTCTATAGAAGACATTCTGCTACGTGTGGAAAACCTTACAATTTTTTCTGGTATTGAAGTCTCCAATGACGATTTTATGGAAAGAGTTTTCGTATGTATCAAGATGAGATCAGATAGATGAGTGTAAGACAAATCAAACACATCCGACATTTCGCTGCGAAAAGTTTTTCCGACGGAGATCAAGGATTCCGTCAACTGGTTGGTGCATATCGGTCTTCATGCTTTTCCTCTTTTGTACGGCGATAACGTGGAGCATGATGCGGCAATCGTCTTCAAAAGAGTAAGCGTCGACAGCATAAAGTACTGTCTTAGTGTTATAGGTGCAGGGCAAGAAGCAATTTTAGTGGTGTCTGGGTACGGATGTGCTTCTATTGCTCATTTCCAATGATATCCTGTGTAAACCAGGAATTGATCACCTCCAACCGGTCCTGTCGTCGTCCGACGTCGTAGACAAGAGCGCCGGTGTGCAGGGTATTACGGTTGCAGTTTTGCCAGTTGAACCATCGTCATTCTTTAGAGTCCAGAGATTAGTTTAGCCAAAGCCTTATTCAGATCGTCACCACTACGAGCAGACGCTGGCGTTTGTGGATTAGGTAAAGATTTACCACCTTGCAACCAATTCGATAGCAGTACGGCGGTGATTCATACTATTGGTATTCAATCGTTATTAGCTGGGTTTCCGTATGAAAGTGCCAGGCTCCTTCTCAGTTTGAGAGACGCTGCTTGGTATATGCTCCTCTGTACATCTCAATCCGATTTCCAGAAGCAATCCTAGCTACGAGGAGACGGTAAACGTTTGAAGGGCATAACAGCAGTAGGTAGAAAATGCTGGTGATTAGCATTCTTCCTAAGTCCTTATAAGGTTTTTTAAAAACAAGTAGCATTGGCGAAGCATACAATCAACCTTTTACTTTTCCTTGTTTAAGGGTGTGGTTGGAGGGACCACAGTTGCAGCGACGATGTTCCTTGCAAATATCGCTGGTATTCGAGTTTTTGCTACAGGTGGCATCGGTGGTGTGCACAGAGGAGCTGAACAAAGTGAAAGTTTTAGAATTTAGAGTAGTCATACATTTAAACTAATGTTATTCTATCTACTCACTTTTAGAAATTAAGCTGTGTTTTATTCAACGGTGAAGTCTTTTTTCGTTTTTACAGCATTCGACGTTTCTGCTGACCTATTAGAACTGTCACATACACCACTAACTGTCGTTTGTGCCGGTGTGAAGAGCATCCTGGATATCTCGAAAACCGTCGAGTTTTTAGTAAGACCATATGGCAATCTGTGTCGTTAGTTTTCATTACTATAAGCAAGGAAAAGGATGATAGCTTTGTATTTTTCAGGAAACACATTCGGTCAATTGCATAGTTTTTGGAGAACGTAATGTGTTTCCTGGGTTTTTCAGTAGAGAATCCCATGCGAAAGGGCAGTTCAACACGGAAAATCTCGCAGAAGTGGTTGAACATATTGGTACTTGTTTTTTGTGTGACGGATCAGAATTACAATCACTGATTGACTAATTGCAGAAACATCAAAAGCATTGGGTTTAAATGCGGGGATGATTCTTGCATGCCCTATTCCGAAAGAAATGGAAGACGATGGGAACGCCATTGAGGCTGCAGTACAGATGGCACTAAATGAAGCCAGGTAAGTTGGTAAGAATTATATTTTTGCTTATTTTTTCTGTCTAGGAAAGCCGTTTCTTGTAGTGAAAGAGGAGAACTTTGTCTTACTGAAAAAAGGCGAAATAGCCGCTGTTTCAACAATTGCACTGTTTCCTCTGCTTCCATTGAGACATGCTGTAGTGAAAAAAATCGGTTGAAGCACTTCTTCCAGTTTCGATACTTTCCAGCCCTTATGCGATAAAGGGAAGATCTTGAAAACATGGCAATTCCTCCATTAGTACAATAGTGCAGGAGTTGATAACTTTACAAGCTTGTAGAAGAGGTTGTGCTCTGTAGAGTACATGCAAGTTTTCTAAAACGTTTTTCTGTTTTTTTCTGCTTACATTTTCTAGGCTACAAGGATGTCGTCAGAAACATTGAGGATGTTATTACTGTACACTTCGTTTTGGGCACTGAAGGGAGATGAGGATTGGGAACTTTAATCGAATTGAATTTTAACAAAATTAAAGAACGGACGGTGATTAAATTCAGTGCAGAATAATGGTAAAGCGAAGTGTTCAGGAATAAATATTTTCCGTTCATAAAGATGATCGATACTTCCATGAATCATGGCGTTGGAAGCACCCTCGCCCAGCGGCGATTCTGTTTTGCAAAAATAAGTTTTCATGGAAAAGGTGTGCTATTTACAGGAGTATGTTAAGACTATAGCCTGAATACTTCTGAGATGCTTGCAAAACTCAGGACCGCGGGTATCTGCAGGTGTATAGTGGTTATAATTCACATCATATCATGCCATGAAACGTATAGGCAGTAAACAAAAAGTGATTGAATTGTGACTTATACTACAGGTTTAGCTTAACTAGATTCAATACCGATTTGTGCTCACCGGAGTAATCCCGGTGATTGCTGATGGCACTGTTAGATGAAGATCTGCATGGTGTGGTGGTGAACATGTTAGCCCCCGGAAAGAGTATTAGTGTGCTTGATGCCCACCACAGACGCCTGTGGTCCGGAGTTTTACAAATATCTCAGCACTACTGTGCTTATAATTCACACCATACCCTGCTATGAAGGGCAATAGGCAGCAAATAGGAAGTGATTACATTCTATTAAGACTGTTGTTGTTCTCACGTTACTCTCTTCAACTGTCTCTTGATAATCCGGTATTGAAATCTCTGACAGTAATTTCGTAGAAAGAGTTCTCGTTGCACATCAGTTTCTCCATCTGATAACGGAACGCTCTTAATTCACTCTCATCGTTTGCACAACATCGTGAGGAGCAGTTCATAGCACTGATCTTTTTTAACGCTGAATTTACTGACGAAGCCTGGCCAAGTGAAGCACTAGAATTTGCTTTGAGTCCACATCCACATGACAACAGATAAATATACGAGAAATTCTATGCCACCAAAATTTCGTGAAAAAGATCTATTTCCTACCGACGACGAAGATCGCTTCTTACTTTGACTAGCGCAGCTTCCTTTAATTGTCTCCTGTTTAACGACCTGTGTAGCGAAGTACTTAGAGGTCCCTTGCCGTAGGAACTTAATCGATCATTGTCTCCATCCCACGCTTCGTGCTCACCAAGTCTTCCAACAAAATTCCGTGGTCGGCAAGTTGGTGCCAGACTTGTCTTGGAAGGTAAAACCACTTGCTTCATCGATCGGCAGACCACCGCAAGTCGTTATATAGGGCAGATAGGTATTCAAACACCTCTGCAAAACTTGTTGAGGTCTAATGCATGGCGCATCTCTCAGAGGATAGTTCAACTCCTAATGCCTTGCCATTTATTCTTTATTCCTAGTTTACATTGCAGCGGTCGTGTTAAACATGATGCGATAGGTGATCTGTTTTTAGCAAGGCATGAACATAGGTGTGTCAGAGGAAGCGGCTGTAGTATTGTAGATATAATGCAAGAAACTACAATCTCCAACTCGGATGTTTACCTTTCATTGCTTTTTACACCGCCTTATGTTACTAAGGAGATTTTTTCTAGCCTTCTAAACAGATAGTTTTCGCAGCGTAGTGAATGCTTAGACTTAATTTGCCACAGAATTTTTTAACGACACTTTAAATTTTGCTCTTCCTTGTGCTTTAGAATTTTTCTTATATAACAATTAAGTTTCTCCAATAATTCACCACGTTTTCATCGTAGGACTGAAATAAATCGTCACTTATCCCTCAGAAGGTTAACACAAGCGACGAAGGTGTTCAATCCGTCTATCAGAAAGTATGACTCATTCTCGTGTAACACCTCGACAGGTCGGTTGCCTAGTGTAAGGGGTCACGTCCACCACAGGACTCGTCACCGTAGAAGAAACCTAATCGCGAAACAGAAAAACTGTCTCCAATCTACATAAAGACAAAAAGGATAAAGCTCACGGCGTTGAACAATCTCTAAGGGATGCACCATGAATTCGACTTCATTAAGCATCGTTTCGAGATTATTGAATGGCCTTTACAATGATTCGCGGTGCCCTAGCGATGCATCGATCCAGAGCTGCTATCCTGCCAGCAAAGCTTGGTACCAATTTGCCGACTCTGGAAGGATGGAAAGCTTGGTGGGCCATGGGCGCGGAGTCGATTCCACGTGTGTGTTGCAGGGCGCCTTCGACCACTGCGCCACACGCCCCTTTACCAACCTACATAGAGCAGTGAATAACTTTCTTTGGAACGCTCTAGTACAGTTGCCATAGATTCCAAGAAGAATTATGCTCTACCTGCCTCTTATGTCATTGAGGAAAGAAGATAACAGTTCCTGAAGTAGCGGCCGAAGAATACATAAGTTATTTCCATGGCGACAGCTAAAAGACAACGGAACGAATGGAAGAAGTCTTGGGTTCCGCACGACGAGTCGAGACTGCTTATCAGAGTAACTTTGTAAATAATAATAAGTTAATCACAGCAGTCGCTATTGTTTCTTTCCTTGATGAGCTTAAACGAGGTTGATAAACATATTTATTTTTGGCTAGCGTTTCAACATTTTTGTCTCCGGCTCTGATGAATGATAGATGATAATAACACCGACTTCTACATTATGGATTGTCTGGAAAAGACTAAGTTATTGTCACCGGACAATCATTACATCCACCGTCAGCATCCTGCATAAAAGCGTATCACCGAGTGCGTATGCCTCATTTGAGGAGATGGCCAGCTGAGGAAGACCTGACTCGACAGGAAGGCGAAGCCGCCACTTCGAGACGAATAACAAACATGGACCATCCACTCGGATCATCGGCTCTGATGAAGACGACGACGTTAGTCGAAGATAAATATATCTGTCAACTTCGTATAAGCTCACCAAAGAAGGAAACATATTGATCAGTCACACCGAGGTTAAAGGAAAGTCGGTTTCGAAAAAGTCACTATTGTATTGGGAGAAACCTGATCGCAGGATGCAAATTTCTCCTCTATCGGTAGTGGTCAAAGAATGCTTGTTTTGACAACTAAGAAGTAGCCGTCCACTATTTTAGTGACATTTCAAAAAAGTTTTGCGAAACCATCACCATAACAGTCACATTGAAAGCGTGCCAGTGTGAGCACAATTAGCCATGAAAACAGTTCGGTGTTTAGGCAAGTTAAGGTGAAACATAAGGAAAGAGCAATAATGCTCTCAGTCTTGGGCAATCCCTAAGAAGCGTGCCATGCAATCGATTTCGTCATACATCATAGACGTGATTTAATACATATTCGGACCTACAGCACTGGTTTCGCTGGGTAGCCTACCGATGTACCAAGTCATTGTTTTTATTCTCGCAAAGAAGTCTGATATAAACTTTCCGACCTCGGAAAGATGGAAGGCTTTGTGAGTGCGAGTGCAAAATCGAACCAGCCATTGGTGGGCCAGTGCATACAGGACACCTATAGCTACGGCCTAACACGGCTGCTTGAAAATGAAACATAGTGCTCAGCAGTGTTATTGATGTATAACTTGTTATTTACTGCTTACTATTTTTTCATGGCACTGAAATACAACCACAACGATGGTGTGATATTTCAAAATTTATACCTCAGCCTGGATTCGAAGCCGCCACTACCCTTAAGCCAAATTTTTGATGGTTGTATTTCAAATAATGTTATTGGTGGTTGTATTTTGAACAATGTTATTGACACCTATGTTTCCTGACTCTTTTGAGAAGCCTACAAACTACTAGTTTTGACTACTTGAAAAGAGTGAAAATGGATATTCTGATACTATCAAGTCTGCAGAGCAAAATGGAAGTTCCAATTTCAATGAAGTGCAGAATGATGATTTTACTGCGCTTAGAGATTCTTATGCTAACGGCAAGAATAGTATCGAGAACTGCAGCTAACTTGACGTCGAGTCCTTGGTCGAATAAAGTTTATTTTATCAACCTCGTGTTAGTTCATCATTGAAAGCTGATTATGTTTGTGCTAGCGGACAATAATACCGACAACGTTGCTGAGATATTTGCAAAACTCTGGACGGCAGGTGTCTATGGTGGGGAACGAACGCGCTATTATCCTTTCCGGGGAGTAACGCGTTCACCACCACACCATGCGGGTCCTTTGTTTCGCACGTCTCTCAGCTATTTCTATCGATCTTTTTGCCACAGCAATCACCCGTCAGCGGGGTTGATCTGGGGAGCGCAAATCGGCATAGAACCCAGTTAAGCTATGGCTGTAGTTGAAATCACAATGTTTAACGTTTTGTTTTCTGCCTTCTATAATTTACATGGCAGGTTACTAAGCGAAATACAACCACAACGTTGCTGAGATATTTGCAAAACTCTGGACGGCAGGTGTCTATGGTGGGGAACGAACGCGCTATTATCCTTTCCGGGGAGTAACGCGTTCACCACCACACCATGCGGGTCCTTTGTTTACTCCCCGGAAAGGATAATAGCGCGTTCGTTCCCCACCATAGACACCTGCGGTCCAGAGTTTTGCAAATATTTCAGCAACGTTGTGGTTGTATTTCGTTTAGTAACCTGCCATGAAAATTATAGAAGGCAGAAAACAAAACGTTAAACATAATAATACCGACTTCTGCAGGATGGACGGCTTGGAATAAACAAGTTGTTACCACCGGCCATTCATATTAACAGCAACCGTTCTGTATAAAGCAGCATCGCTGGGTGGGGCTGCCTTATTAAAATGGTGTTTCGCCGAAGAAAATCCGACTCGATACGAAGACGAAGACCTCACATCGAGAAGGCGAACAAGTGTGGACATCGACTCGAGTCACCGGCTGTCAGGAAGACGAAGGCGTCGAAACGTTAGCGGAATAAAACTTATTTTATCAACCTCATGTTAGCTTGTCAATGAAGGAAGGCGCTTAGCAACTCTTGGTCGACTCATTGATTGTAAGTTTTTTTCGGTTTTTAGATTGTTCACAACATGCGAAGTGATCAATATTGTCGACATGTTGTTTTGGGTTCTATGCTACTATTGACCACTTTTTAAGGTGCGCTGCATCCTTTCTGAGTAAGATAGTGTTCGAATTCTATGCAGATCACTGGAGGAATCGTCATCGAAGTATTAAACCATTATGAGAGTTTTAAAATAATGTTGTCTATTCTAAGACTTATGTTACCGTCTGCTGGGTTCCCGTGGCAATGCAATTGTTGGAATCAGAACCTAGGAGCCACCATGGGAAATATTACTTGAAACGATAAACACGGAAAATTTTATAAAAATTTTTATCGAGCAATCCTTACTCTTTATCATCCTACCATTTACAGAATAAAAGGTATCCAGTCTAAAGAAGTCACTCCATTTCTGCTGTCGCGTGTAAATGAGCTGACCTGTGGAGCATCAGTGAAGCTCAGTGAGTTTAGAAAAGAAACCTATCGCGCTAAATAGTAGCTGTTTTTACATTTTCAGACATTGCCCTTTTGGAAAACAATGCTAGAATAGCCGGAAAGTTGGCAAGTTTACTGTCAAAGTCGAAATTGGGTCAAAATTTTCGAGTGGTGCGAGATAATGGAAAGGATTCAGAACAAAAATCGAAGGCAAAAATTGTATGCTAGTATTATCTGGTAGTAATGAAATTTTCTCATTGAGACGAAATCCACTCGTGTGCAGGTCGTAGTCGGAGCCACTATAATCGATTTCGAGTCAATTACTAATGAGGACGTTAAGGTGTGTTCAGGGTTTTCCTCCACCAGTTTATCACTGAACTGCTTTTTTATAACGCAGTGGAAAGAGAAAAAAATGTAACGTCTTTGGATAATTTTTATGAAGCTACAATCGCTGCTGATATGTTAGAAATGTAGAATTTCATCCTGTCAAGGAAGTCAGTAAATATTCTTAAGCCCTAAACTTTCTATTCTTTTGTCCATACACACTTCGTCTAGACACAGAGCACAATTTACTCCATTGAGGGGTTTGTTAGCGTAGTTGTACTCTCAAAAATATCTTGGTTCTTTTTCACCAGCAAACTTATCACGAGTGTTCTCCAGGTGATCAGAACACTATTATGGAAACTTAAATACACTTAGCTTACGCTCCAAATTCCGAAATGGAATAACTGACGACTTAGAAACTTTTGAAAGAACAACATTGTATAAATTATGGAAGAATAGTTCCCAGGATCGACTTTCTATTAACCTCGACGTCGGATTATGAACCCGCCGTTTTTCCTCTCAGCAATCGCGAGGTTGTTAAACAGCATACGTTTACTTCCATGCAATAACACATATACAACACAATCGTAGCTGACGTTTCGGCAGAATCGCCTTCTTCAGAGCAACTTCTTTTAGCTGCCTTCCATCGAGGATGAATGTCATTTTTGCTTCTAAATTGAAGATATTACAGGAGAGAAGCTTCTCATGCGGTTGAAAAAATGAGTTTGCTGTTATTCTTTTCTCCCATTCTGCTCAAACTATGAAATAAGACAACAGATCTTGAATTATGCTTTGTGCTATCCAGGAGCAAAATATTTAGAATGAGAGATCAGATTTGCGATGTTTTTTTTCCCCTAAAATCTTCTAGGATTACTGCATATACAAACCGTTAAAAACTTTGTATCCATTTTCAATTGTGAGTGTTGACAAAAAGTCGAAATGAAATGTTACAATCATTTGAGAATGTGACATAAGCGGTAGTTGTATTCGATATTTCGCCGAATCATTCCAGAATGATGGAGGCACGTACGCTGGCTGGGTTGCACAACGCTGCGGTGGAGTGGGCAGAAATCACGCTGATGCTCTCACACGGTATGTTGACATAATTCTACCTGTACAGCTATAACAAAAACCTTAGCAAAATAGTGATTTTATTTTTCATTTTTTATTTTAGTTTATATGACCCGTTTTCACGCATATCGTGCGGATCCCGGCACTTCTCACATTCGATTCGTTTCCTCTCATTCATTATCCACAAAGATCTTCCAACTTTTACGCGTTGCTTTGGCTGCTACTTGAGGATTTTTTCATCTTCCTTACGAACCCTGGTGAGGTCGTTCCAAATTCTACTGCAGAGAGTGATTTTTTTCCCAGAAAAGTCCAGCACCAATTTCCCGATCCTGGAAAGATGAGAAGTTTGGTTCGCCCGTGCGGAATCGAACTGGCACCTTGCTCGTAATGACGGACATCACTACCACTGTGCTATCCGTCCTCTTAAATAATAATTATGAATTTGAAGTACTAGCCACAATTACTTGACGGAATTGCAAACTTTTCCAATCAGAAAACTGTTTAATACACTCGGGCTTTAACAATTCGAACTCGTATTAGCTGTTTCTAGGTTTTTTTTTCTCAAAAAAAAATAATGGCAATCAAGACCATTCACGTGATTTTAAGTAATAGGAACTTTGAACACAAAGACACTTTATACTGAGAGACTGGTTTTGTAGGTTGGGCTGTGATGTGTCATTCATTTCGACCATAGGAGACGACGATAACGGGAAGTACTTTTTGAACAAATGTCCACATATTGTAAGTTTGTTAAGAGTTGATTTTTTATTCATTGCTATCCTAAAACTTACGTTTGGAAGACTGCTTGCTCGTGAAATTATAATAACACTGTTTTGTTAAAGTGGAACCACAGCGGCCCTTTAAGAAGTTCATCACTAGCGAGCACACTGGCTCATCTCGTAGATGTCATAACCTTGAGGAAGTTTACATATTATTTCAATAATCTTGTCAAAGTGCCTTCAGTTGGTTACCGCCATGCTACTTTTTAAAGAATTTTCTAAGGAAAACATTGGTGCCTTGTGTTTGATGTATGCTCCATCGTACACCAAAGTGAAGAACGAGATCTCCACAGAATCAATCTTAACATTGTGTTGTGCCTTGCAGTTTAACTTCAAGAATACAACGACCCACTTTTAGAATTCATCACGAGTGTTATTGGTAAGCAATGCTTCAACAGCTATCTATTCATCAATAAATATTGGAGGCGAAGTACTATTCGGAATTAGCTCTCACTCAGATATCGTGAACAGAATTACACCCGATGTTGTAAGTTTTCTTCGCACTATGTGGTAGCTTTCATTAACTCTACGCTTTTCAGATTTCAAAACATGAGAACGTCATTTCATCTGCTGACTTCGTATTCTTTGACGGGAACATTCCAACTGAAACCATTCGAAAGATTCTTGACTTGTCTGCATTCTATAATAGAAAAGGTGCGTCCACTACCCTTTTTTAAAATTGGATCACGGAATATTATCTACATTTCTGAAGTTTGGTTTGATCCAACATCCATTTCTAAAATGCGAAAAATCTTCGACTGTGAGGGTATGAATCAAATCCAAGTAGTCTCTCCGAATGCCAACGAATTTATGGACATGGTAAAACGTAGCAGACTCAGAATAACGCGTAAGTTACTGTACATCTATTGCGTTGTAACAACACTAAAAACACAACTGTTCAATGTTTGTAGCACACGAGCTTAGTTCACCGCACAAAGTGTGCGAGTTTATATGTGGAAATGCACAAATAATGTACAATTTGGACATGCTTATCGTCACACTGTCTTCAAATGGCACAGCAGTCGTTACAAGGTATGAGTAAGAATTTGCGATACAACCTAGTCATCGAACCCAATAATAATTGCCCAACTATTGCTAATATCATGCTCATTCTATTTAAACAGACGTACAGATGGATCACTCTCGCCATTAAATCTTCCACCTGCTATTGAGCATCAACGAGTTGTTTCCGTGTCAGGAGCTGGTGACAGGTGGTATTTCATTTGATTCTCGAATTTAACATGAAGATGGCATTGTGTTCGAAGGTTTCGATTTCAGCCTTAATAGCGGCATACTTGCTGGCCTGGTGAACGGACTGCCACTTGAACGTTGCCTGCAAATTGGTCAGGCATGTGCCGCGCGATCACTGCTGAGCGTTGAAACCATATCCCCTTCCATTTCTCCCGAAATCATCTCTTCATGAATGAATGCAAAGAATGCTTCAGGGTCTGTTTTTTTCAGTCACCTCTGTCGAATGCGTTCTTCATTTCATTACTTGCTAAGCTTTCGTACTAGAGAGGAAGGCAAAATGTCAAAAAACGATGGATCTCCGAAGCAAAATTTTTGTTAAGATTACGTTCTCATGTATATTCATGTTCCTATGCCACCTGTCTGAAGAAGTCGACATTCATTCCTCAAGAGTTGTCAATATTGTGATTATTTCACTGCATTCATTAGCTCTCACGAGATTGATATAAAATCGTTACTGCAGCTAGCGCTTTGGCGTATTCGCCTTCTTCGGAGTCGCTACGATTCCAGTGGAGTTTCCAGAGTTTTAGAGATATAAGTCATCGTTGTCGCACTGAGGCGTGTTCTCTGAAGTGGGGCATCGCATAAAATGTATTTAAAGTAATTCCGAAGAACCGTTTTCTATTGACCTCGGCACTGATCAAATAATTCACTGTATTCTGACTGTTTTGTAGGGAACACAACGGTGGCCGCACATATTGATGGATGAGGAAGAAGTACAACATTGAGTATCGTTCAGTGAAATGAGAGCCATTCAAACGTAGCCAATCGTTGTTTCGAATTCATCCTCAGCAATCCGTTCATATCTGAAGGCACTTCAATTGGTAGCAGTCTCGAATTTTGTGCCACAGATTGTATTTACTGCCTGTATAGGAAAATTAAGCATGAATTTGGTAGATCGAGGCAACAAGCTCGACTAAGATCGTAAAATCTACCACTTTTCTCTCGGTGATATAAATAGCAAGTATTCGCACTTCGATTTTGATATAATGACGTTTGAAAAGTTTTGAAAGACTAAACCGAGTCGACTTCAAGTTGTAAATGTAATCCTCTACTTAATCTAGAAGGAATGCGAGGCACGTAATAAAGTGTGGAAGTTTTTCACCTGATCACTAGAGGCATGAACAAACGTCTAGAGTTTGGTGGGTCTCAGTCGCTTATCTTTTTAAGTGTAAACATCGATTTTCAAACTGACGAATCTGGAAAACCAGTGACTTTCTAATGGCTGACTTTAGGGTTCATTTTGCCCAATTGAAATAAAACAGTTAAAGAAGGGAAATCTGAGAAGGTGAGTTTTCGTGATCCACAGGTCGCGAGTTCCAACAGCGCTTTATCTAGTTTCTTTCTTCACATTTGTTTGCTTTTGAATACGCGTTTAATTTTTATTAGGAGATGCTGAATCAACATACACTAGAGCACATATCAACATTGAAATCCTGCAGCTCGCATCGTGTAAGGATTCAAAAAAGACAATACGAATCCCGTGATCACACTTCTGATGGTAATCCTATTTAAATACGGCTTTCTATAGCACTTAGCCAAGTGGGTCGGTATGCTTTTGGGCAATACGGTATCCATCACTAAGAGATGGGTAAGAGAGCGCAAAAAGAAGGCCGATCTGGCTCTTCGGTTTGATTCCAGGATCGGTCGAGCATCACGAGGATTAGAAAGACGCCGTTGAAATTCTGAATCGAAAACATTTTCATGCTATGGTCTGTAAAAACGTAGTATTTTCCTGAGCAACAACAATTTACATCAAACAACTTCTTGTTAAAAAATTGGCGTCCTTCATCAAAAAGTCTTCAAAGGCATAACTGGATGGAAATGTGACTGGTCTCAAACACTGAAAGTTTGTATTGCCAATAGTGTAGCTTGTAAACAACTGCGTATTCCTATGACGGCTTTGGCAGACGTTCATCTTCTTTTATTTCGGTCATCTCCATTGCAACAAATGAGTGCACGATTTATTCCTTTTCATAATTCCGCACAAAGAGTAAAGAACGATGTAAACGGTAATAGAACTGGTTAACGTTTTGATATAATGTCATGAATGAAATGTCAGTAACTTGAACAAACGTCTTTTCCGATATTCCTTTCCCGAGCAATGCTCACATCTATAATAGAAGTCAATATCGATGACGTATGGACGACCTGTCACTTCGTTTGTCTTCTCTCTTAGTGTCGTTCTGACTTCTGATCATGCCGCCATAAGTGCTCGTTGTCAACGACGACTCAAGGTTGTATCATGTTCAAAGCAGCCATTTTTAATTTCTCATGTATTACACACAACCAAAGCGCTTAAAAAATGCGAATAAACAAGTTGCAGTGATACTTTACACTCACATTTCACCACAGGCACTATTGCGTGACACCGCTTAGACATTTGAGGAGACAATCGTAATGACTACGTTATGTTCGATGGTGTCACTTGTGTAAGGTTACAGACTATTGAAATAGCAAAAATCAAGAAAAACGAGCCGCAATTACAACTTCTTGCTGTTCAGTTAGTATCAAGAAGCAGTATTAAAACGTATCTGACGAGTCTTTTGATTTCTTCTACTATGTTTTCATCCGAAATCAATGCTTTCTTGCAAAGAAGCGTGAGGGTTCATCACAGCTCATCACATGCCTAGAAGCAGTGTGTGTGTGTGAATTTGACTCTGTAACGACAGCTGAGTGAGCCAGCACATCACTCAGTGAAGCTGAAAGTATAAGTAAGATGGTTAACCTCTTCTTCATCATGAAACAAACCTAAGTATTTCACATGCAAAGTAGATGGGCGATCATTGTTGCTTGTTTGGAGCACTAGAATTAGCCTGAAACTCAAAGTAAGTGATAAAACAAGTCAAAATTATAACCTGCTATAAAAGACACAGATTATTCCATGTCAGTTCATTCACCGCGAAGATACCACATTATCGAAGACTTAAGGTGATTTATGTTCAGCAATTTCCGATTCTTCGCAATTTAGTTTTGCAAGTACGGTATAGAAATAAAAGTCTACTAGCTTTAAGCAAAAGAGTAGGAAATCTTACGAAGAAACATTTTTTAAGAAAATCTTACTGAGTGACGTTTGATTGAATCTATGATCTTGAATGTTTAATCATCTTTTCGTAAGTGTTCGATTTTAAACTCATGCTTTTATAGTTCTATCAGTGAGCATACCTGTAAGGTTGATGGCGAACTCATTCAAGGGGCACGGGTGCTTTGCAGCTGCATTGTTCTCCACAGTAGGACATATCCGGTCGATTACACGTAATCTTCCAATGGCAAAGGTGCCGCAAATCCGCAAAAGGGAGGATAATCCGCTTTCGATTGAAAAGATCACTAGATAGCGACACAGATTGATCGTTACTGTTCCGCATTCTATCATTTAACTTCATTTCGTAAGGTTAATTGCTCGTATCTATGGTTTCAGCAACTGGATGCCGTACTACTTAGATTATTCAGTAAAGTTCTGCAAAGTAGCCCATGCTATTTGCCCCATGCTTGAAAACCTTTTATCATGTCCAAACAGGAAAAGGTAATTCACTCTACAATATGTATAAACTGGGATTCCATTATTATCTAGTCGAACACTAGTGAAATGTGTATGTCATGACTATAAGCTGGTCAAGCTTACACCTAGTCTTCAGTCAAACTCTAGTTTACTCGCTGTCCATCGCTCATCAAATGACCATTACTGTATTTGTGTATGTGGCTGACTACGGCGGGAATCAAAAATGATAGAAAAGCTTAGCAAAAAGTGTTCCACGAGCGATATCGCTCGGATCACGCTTAACCGCTTCTTGGATATTTGTCGTCTCTCAAGTACTTTATTTGGTTGCCAGAATGCTGGGCAGTGGTTGCGCAATGCTGTTCGACTTTGACGCCGTCAAATCCTCGCGGTGAACGCAAAACGAAGGGACAAACAAGTGCGACCACGTTCGCACATCCTTCATCACGTCTATCAACTTCTCTATTTGCTTAGCTGGACAGAGCGAACACCAAGAGAAATCCGAAATACCTCAGGAAGTCGTGCTAAAGAATATCGAAAATTTTTTTATCTACCCAGTTCTATAAGTCAGTGCTAGCGGAATGACTAACACTCTCACTAGAACGCTTCTTCGCATTTCCCCAATTTCTTCTTATAGTCTCAGAATTTCATCGGGTATTCAAAGAATGGCTTATGAGAAAACTATACGATATGTAATAACTACTTCATTGTGTGGGAAACATGGAGAAAATTAGAGAAAAAAACTGATAGACAGCAAGTTGCAATCTAGGAATTTCACTGACTGCTGTATAATGACACTGGACGTAGCCTAGTAAAAGAATGTATGAGAAAAAATTCAAAACAGTCATATTTACATGTTTACGTCGCATAATAGTAATTTGAAATCAACAAAGGTGTTACTATAATAAAAGATTGATACTAGAAAAACGAGAGGAATCATGGACCTGAGACCATAACCATAGACCACCACCTAGCAAATATTGGTTCTGTTAAGAATTGTTCCAGAAATAAATGGTTTTGTTTTTTTAAAATAGTGTTGGAATACGGTAGCTATGAAGGCGTGATCACTGTATTACTAGATCGTCATTCCTTCACAGTTGTCCGCAATATGACGGATTTTGTGGCGTATAATCTGACGTATATCCGTAATGATGATAGTAGTTAGGAGGTGTGGCGTAGAAATTGTTGTAGATGGAATAACTGGTAGTGGGAAGAGGATACGCCCAAGCTAAAATAGCTCGCCTCTTTCCAACTAAAACATTTTGAGATCTCTTATAATCTGTAGCTGGGACGTACCTGCAGATGTAGGAGGTGAACCACTGGGAAACTTGTTCTCGACGTACTTTTGCTCTTCTTTTTCCATCTTTAGACCCATTCCACCAACTGAGGCGTACTTTGAATCGTTACGTTGATTAAATTCAGCAGTGCCAGGAACAGCAATGTTGGTCAACAATTTCAAGTCGGAAACTTTTGGCTCAGGTGGAGGGCTTTCATTAGACGAAGACCTAAAGCCTAGTTGAATTCTACCTTCAACTTCTTAATAAACATCTAGGAAAAAAATTTGACCAAAGGAAGTAATAATGATGCTGAATTACCCAGATGTTGCCCTCTGGCTAATTTGCAACTGGTGTGTCTTTTTTAACTGTCGATCCTTAGCACGTCTATTCTTGAACCATACCTGAAAAAAAACAAAACGCTTCTGAAAACTACAGCATTTAAACGATTTTTGCACTAATATAAAAAATACTTCTTTATTCCACCATTTCGCAAATATTTTTTCAATGCAACCACCTGGACTCTGGCCTCTTGTAAATTGATTGCTCTGGCTACCTCCTCTCTTTTGTAAAGATCCGGGTAATGGGTTTCACGAAAAACGCGCTCCAAATGCTCCAGCTGTATTCTATTGAATGATGTTCTCTCACGTCTGCCGTTCCGACGCGTAGCGTCACTGAAAAAGGTTATTTTTAATGCAAAAAGTAGCCATGCTTTGTAAATGGAAGAAATTGTCTTTTAACAAACAATGAGAATATTGAACTTTTTGTAGAGGCTGAGCGTGTATGTTTGTGTGTGCGTGTGTGCATGTGTGTGTACACGCGTATCTTTGGATGTATGTAAGTATGTATGTGCGTATGTGTGTATGTATGTATGCATGTATGTACGCGCCCACTTATATGTATGTAATTCTTACCCAGAGACGTTTGGACTAGCGACGTGTCGTGAAGATGTCGTGGCTGTTGAATTAGAAATCGAATTCGAAAATACAAATGGAGAGTACTGCAGTGTTGGTTGAGGGACGAATGAAGGAAAGGGATTGTAGGTAGGGAACGGAGTGCTTGGTATCATTCCTAAAACAGTATTGACTCTAGGGAGTCTCAGACGCGAGGAAGCCATTGATAATGCGTGGATAAGCAATAAAGGTTAATCCTTTGATATTAAAACTGCGAGAGATGAAATTCATCGCAAATA
The DNA here is from genome assembly GCA_900624975.1 of Angiostrongylus costaricensis. NCBI lineage: Eukaryota > Metazoa > Nematoda > Chromadorea > Rhabditida > Metastrongylidae > Angiostrongylus > Angiostrongylus costaricensis. The sequence continues at coordinate 29,102 of UYYA01004539.1, read as the reverse complement.
ACGCCGCGAAGCAGCGACAACCACAACGATGTACTCGTGATATCTGCCTAACCTCCGTTTTCCAACCAACTTTTCTAAGAGGAAAAATCACGAGTGCACCAAGAAGAAGAAGGTGTAAAATTTTCTAAAAAGATTTTTAGCAATACAAGATTCATTAAACGGTAATCCGTAATGGACAATGCAAATGCTTTCAGTTGATTGTCTTATAAGAATATAAATACCATGAGGATTAAAGGAAAGGTATTCAATAGCAGCATTTAAGCATAGCCGGCGAAAATGCTATATTGAGTAGAGAAATCTTAACTAGCAGGTAAGAAAAGGTAAGGAAAGAAATCTCTATCAAGCATACAGTAGTATATACAACTGCTGAGCACGCCAATGAAGGCGGAACCTAGAGACAGTGTCCCGCCCATCCATGCATATATACCACTACGGTAGAGGGTTTAGTGGAAATGTTTCAGGGCTCAAAAAAGATGGGATCAACCAAGCATAGTTTTGTAAAGTGCTTTAGCATTCGGTTTCTCTTTCATGAGTGTTACTAGGTCAGATTAACTTTCACTATTTCCAAAACATGATGTGACTTAGATTTAATGACTAATTTAACGTTCACTGACATTACAGGCTGCGCAGAAATGTACAGATACTCAAATGAAATATGAGAAAACAATCTGTAAAAGGCTGGTGAGATGGGAATTGGTTGGATCGTTTAGTAACATGGGATGACACTGCTCAGCAACCTCTGCGCTCGCTCACCTTTCTTGTATTTGGTTATAAGGCAGAATCAAAAGATATGCCATTTCCCGAACATTCTCAAGTTATTAAAGACTAACGGCGCATTATAAGAATGTCTTTATTTCCTGATAATTTATAATGTTTTTAAAAGATAGTAGGAGTAAACTTGATGTTAGCCTTTGATGATTTAAAGTGAAATATCGTCTAAATTCAACTTGATGAAAATTATAGTTCATCAGAGGCCACTTGAGTAAGTGTTGTTTTTTATTAAACGGAGGATAGCGCTGTCTTATTTCAGCATATCTTGTTTTTATGTGGAGACTGAAATTATCATTTCACATGCAGACTTTGAGGATACGTGCACAGACGACAGCCACTGCTTAAAAGTCGTCGAGAAGTAGTGTGATTAATAATACCCAACTGGGATGTACCCTGCGGGTACTTTCTCTGATGGACTTACTGCTGTCAATCAAAAATGTTGCCTATTTATTTGTTCTCACAACTGTTCGGAATCAATTTGTTTACAATGCGGTCATACCACTGATGTGTGAAAGTGCAAGTGTAGAGCTTGTGCCTTAGATTTGAAGCTAATGACACATTTTATGAGAATTCCTCAACGTAGCTCCTAGTCGAACTCACAACCAAGTCAGTTTTGAAATGACCTAATTACTGTAAGCTCAAAGCTCAAAATATTGCTGTTGCTGGACGAAAGTGGAATGTACTAGTTTTAATGAAGTGAAGCACTTAATAATGGGAGACGCGCTCCGTTGCTCTGTCACAACAGAGGATAAGTAATAGTGTAGGATGCCAGATTGCGTCATCGCTGTTCCGGAGATCCGACCTTTTCCAAGTTTAATTGTGCAATAACGGAAACGACACTTCCGCAATTTGTATTCACTTCACTCATGCGTTGCAAGCACAGCAGTAACTGCAAATATTATTAGTATTCATCATATTACTTGTTTGTCTACCGTATTCAGGTGGTGTAGATAACAATCAGCCGTCTGGACTAATCCGTCTCTACCGGTGTGCCGACTAATAGGCGAGCGTCAAGCGAAAAACAAATCCCTCTCACCTGTCTCTGGATAACAGCCAGCAACTATTAAGCAAGAATTCATCCTTACAAAAATTTTCTATCAATCACTAACCAAAAAAGCTCGAAAGACCGACTTTCTATAGACCACGGCATAGATAGTTGATATATTTATTTATATGGTCTTATAAACTGATCTTCTTAAGCTGACGTGAGGTTGGTACAGGTCTTCGTTATCGTTGTCGTTTTTTTGATGTTGTTGGTCGATGGCTGACGTTTCGGCGACTTCGCCTTCCTCAGAGTCGTGATGTTACGGGTGGGACTAACAACATCAAAAACAACGACAACGATAACGAAGACCTGTGCTAACCTCGCGTCAGCTTAAGGAAATCCGTTTATAAGATCTTATAAATAAATATAGAGTAACCAAAAATTTTCTTTTAATTACTAATGTTTTTCTTCACCTTACACTAACCACCACGTTCAAAAAGCATGTGATTGAAAAACAGATGGAGATGTCACTGATGAAATTCTCAGGAAATATACGCCTTATTAAGAAGGCGTAGGAACACGTGGGATTTGCCGCAAGGAGATTACCAAACGGCGGCCGATCAAAGAAGCAGTTGATCCAGCTGAGAATTGCCTCAAGGATAATGCCCATGATTTGCAGTTGATGGTAACATATCTTGGTGAATATGGTAATATGGGAAAGAAATTCTTATTTGGTGAAGGCAAGGTACCACTAAATGGCAAATCACATTTCCCATGTTTTCCCAGCACTTCGTGGTTTTCTACTACTTTGTGTTTCGGTCAGATCAAAGTCAGCCTGCTTGCATGACGGTTACGTAGGCTACTTGATGACAAGTACTCCACCAAATCAAGAACGCCTTCGCTGCGGGAGATCTCGCCATTTCCACTAAGGTCAATTCGCTGCCTCTTCAACTCATTCCTCTATAATTTCTTACACAATAAACTGTGAGAAGACATTTTTGATTAATTCACTGGTTGTTAATTGATCCTTTTCCCAAATAATGCATCACTGCTCAACTTAAGTAGCAAAAGCAAACTTATAACAGTAGATGCCGAAGCTTAGGTGGTTGAATGGAACAGCGAACGATAACCATTTTTGCTTTCATTTGATAGACATACACATGCCTCTCACTTTTACCTTTTAGAGCGACATCTTCTGTTTGCGCTGTCTATCATAAACCCTTAACACTAACATCTCCGTGGAGATTACTACCCGTTATATGGAGATATTCGAAAACGGAATGGACAGATGTGGAAAAAGTGTAAATAAGAAACAAAAAACCAACAAATTAAAACTTATCTTGCACGGTTTTCGTGTGAAAAATTTAAAGATCAGGTTGCAGAAGGGTCATTAAATCTCATTTCATCCTATGAAACCCTGTCCATAGCATGTCTACGGCAAATTAGTATTGTTGCTACTGTTCTCATGGCTGTCTAATATGCCAATCAGCGAATACAATAAGTCATTCTCTTCTGACTTGATTTCGCCTTTGGAGAATAGCCACTAGCACATGTCTTAGGCTTCTCTTATGTTAACAGAAAATCTCTTCAACTGTCTGTTCACCTTGCTTTGCCCCACTTCAATACTTTCGTCACGTTTATTTATATGTTCTTATGAAGTGATCTTTGCGACTTTGATATATTTGTCGTTGTTGTTGTTGTCACTGTTGTTGTGGTTGTTTTTGTTGCTACTGTTGGTCGGTGGCTGACTTATCGGCAATTTTGCCTTTCTCAGAGTCGTGTTGCTACGAGTGGGACTCTATAAACCTCGACACAAATAGTTGATATATTTATTTAAATGTTCTCATGAGCAGATCTTGGTGAGCTGATGTGGGGTGGGTGCAAGTTTTCCTTGTATCTTAGGACTGAGTCCTACTCGTAACAGCACGGTTCTGAGGAAGGCGAAATCGCTCGCCAAAACGTCAGCCATCGACCAACGACAACAACAACGACAACAGCAATAACAACAACAACAACAAAGACAACGACAACAAGAACGGCAGCTATACCAACCTCGCATGAGCTCAAAAAAATCAGTTCATAAGAACATTTAAATAGAAATATCGATTATTTATGCCGAAATTTATAGAAGGACGGTCTTTTGAATTATTCAGAGATTTGCCAGCAAAACTTTCGTCATGATCCAGAGATCATGTAAAAGATGACATTTAACCATTCGTTGTAAATTGCTGCCAATTATATGGAATTCGGAAAACTTTGGCAACATTGCACAGTTGTGATGAAATTATCGTTCACGACGAAATGTAGATAGTATGGACTTTAAAGCTCTTTTCCAGTAACACACCTGTCCAGTGCCAATGAGCCGCAACCTGACACTAAGCCGAAAATAGCACCTAGGCGATGACCTCCCCTTGATAGGGGTGCCACCATAACGTTTATAAAGCCCTGTTCATCAAGCCCTTTCGTATAATCACTCAGTCAAACCTATTTAAATACAAAATGCGATTGCTCGATAATCACATTTTTCGAAATTACTTAACAAATTGTAAAAGAACGTCTCTTTGTTGCGAAATAACATGGCAGCTTCGAGTTTGACGGTACAGAGAGGCTAATGAAATCTTGGGTTCATCACATGCTGCTTGAAATTTGAAGGCCTAATGCACAATGTTTGCTTATAACAAACGCGCTGGAGTGCCTGAAACTTCCTCTAAGGTGCTGATATTGCAAGCTCAGAAGATTAAGCATTGCGTTATCGGATTGTCGGATTGACTGAAATGAAAAGACACCGCCCATTAAGAGCCATTTATGACACCAAGGGAAAAATGCTCCGAACCTGTGACAATAGGGGAGCTGCAGTGCACGTGGGTTATCAATGGCAATTTCCTAACAAATTTCGACTGTGGACAGAATCAGGTGACTATGACACTGCATTTTAATATAATGAAAAGAGTAAGGGGGCTATCTTTCAGTATTGATAATGACTCAGAATACCAGATTCCTGTATCTAAATTGGACATGAAAGTCTCCTAATAGAGGTATTTGCAAAATAGACGGCATCATATTAAACTGATTGCCGTGCATAACTGATGTTCTCGTTTTCTCAAGGCACTACACGAAATTGGCCAGCAGGTTGTTTCAGGCAAGTTTATTTCTTCCTCGAAAAAGGTAATATGTGGCAGAATTCAAAAAACTAATTGCCAAAAGCACTGGGATTTTAAAAATTTATCAACTTTTGGAAGGTACCGTTACTCTCAATATCTACGAAAACTTAACTAAGCCAACACTTTCGCCGCATTGCTATACATGCAGTCACTTTGAAAGTCACTGAGACAGTGGAACGGATACGCTGACATGGAATCAAACAAGCCGCAGGCTATCACCAACATTCAGCAAAGATTTCAATTTTTTTATGGAAGCAATAAAAGGTGATCCTAGAGAAACAAGAGCAGCAATAGTGGTTGAATCTGCAGAGACAGAATAGCATCAGCAATTCACACTAGGACTTCGCCGATCACAAGAGCACGATGGTCGAAATCCGACATCCAGAGAGGATAGGGAACGTTTCTAGAAAGGTATTGAATACAAACGTCCTCGAACAAACGTCCACGGCCTCCAGTCTATTCTCTGCAACTCCCACAATTACCTGCTTCCATATCAGTTAAGAAAATATTCACGTGGTGTTTAAGCGCTTGTTCCTTTTAAAGCCCGAAATGCAATCTTGTTAGTGGTGAGTCGTACAGAATCTGGTCTGGGTAGGAGAGGTCTGAACATTTGCAGAAATACGTTCCAATCAATACTTCTACACGTTGCTTATCTGAGATCAAGCTTCAAGCTAAAAGGAAACTGGCGAGATCGTGTTGAGAAGCCCGTAAAGCATCGTTAACTATGATTAAAGCTGTTTGCCGCCTATCGTCTTTAAGCTTTTTATCCAAATTACTTTGGAAACGATTAACTTATGTTGAGCAAGTGGTAGCCATAGGCACAGGCCATGTAAAAAGCAAAACTTTGAGAAGGACTTATCACGATAGGTCACCTCCACATAATAACAAAATTCGTGAATATCAACCGTCCACCTAGTTGAGACCTAGTCATTTTATCCATAGGTAACCAAGGATTACTTGTTCAATTCATAGATGTTCTTTTTGCGGTATGTTGGGAATTCACAACGAGAATCCTGATATCATACAACAACATTAAGACCGACGTAAACAGAAGCGTTCAACGAAGCGATTCTATTGCTAAATTTATTTGCAGCCATGAACGAGAACGCTATGTGGAAATTAGAAAGAAGAAACATGGGAGTGAAAACCAATAACCGGTAACTACACCACTTTCGCTTCGCTGATGACATTCTTCCTGCAATATCAAGAAGTCGTCGGCCAGCACGAACCCAACTAATTTTGGCAGAACCTGCTGAACATCGTTCGTCGCCTAGATCTAAAGGCAACTGTGTTCATTAAAAATGCATTTATTTCTAACTCCAACTCATGCTTAAGGAAATGAATATATCCTGATCATGCTACTATTGGTATCTGGCCCCAAGGTGAGCTCGACAAACGACAGCACCACTGCAATTCAAAAGCAAACGAAGGGCTTTGAGAGTGTACAAGGGCAACAGGATATTCTCAAAAGGATGATGAATAAAGCTGCTTTTTCAACACCGCGATTCTTTCGACTTGACATACACCTTAAAAATTTGGACTCTACATAAGCATTATAGAAAATCACTCCGAGTTATCGTACGTGATATCGACAGTGCTGTTCTCGGAGTATTCCACATCAGTGAAGACAGAGAGGTCAGGAATGGGATCCAAATATCGGAAATCAGTTGGGTCCGAGTCATGGTGCGCCATAATGACTACTTGTGAACGAAAGTGGTTAGCAGCTAAGTCCTGCGAGGTACCAATCTTATAAGGAAGCCCACTGATCCGACTGTCGTCTTTATTCCTGATGATTTCAGAAGAAAATGTGGTTCTTAGAGAATCCGTAGAGTGAGAACAGCTTTTGTGGTTGCTGTTTCACGTGCGAAAAATATGGACATTTTATTGGCTCCTTTTTCAGCCACTTGATGTAATACTGGCAAAGATGAATTATATGACCAGCTTGTAAATGTTATAGTTCGAGTCCGGCTTTCTGAGAGTTTGACCATGTTTTCCCTTTCGCCGTAAAATTCTTCTTATAGCCAAGGACAAACGGCATTTCCCTTATAATCGTTTTATTTCCACCTAGTGTAGAGTAGCTATCTATTTTTTAAAAATCCTTTCGTTTTATCAACTGTCGTTAATAGCCAAATCACTTTCAGCTAACATGTCTCCATTTTGGCTCAAGCTTTTTCCTATAACTCTGCTAATCAAGAACGAAGCATAAGCACCAAATCGTCTCGTTAAACAGACTATGCTATCTTATTAGCCCCTCGACAGCTACTAAACAGGGACCATGTGCTCTTCTGTATGAAAGCATCAGCATGGTGTGTCTAATGTCACTCTCATTAACAAACGTTGCGTTTAGAATATATCACTTTCGTCTATTTCTAGTGGTATATGCCTACAAATTTTGGAACTAGGCATTTTGACGCTTGTAGTCCGGCTTTTTCTAATAATTTTCAACTAGTGTTTGTCAGTTTCGGTTCTCCAGAAGCTTCTCACTTGATAAGCTCTGTCTAACTATCTTCATACAAAAATTGACATCATCCGTAACCTTTTACTTTTATGGTTTTGAAATATCACCAGTGTTCCCGTTTATCAGTTAATAATTTAATCGGGCAGAAGTAAAATCTCCATTCGTTCCCAATATGCACCAAAGGTCTAGTTCTCTCAAGGAACACAAGCATAACATTAGTATGTCGCCTCTTTTTGTGGTTTAAAAAACGCTAAACACCTGAGCAAAAATGGCATCTTCATTTCAATCACCTTACTCTCACCTATGGCATAAGTGTGCTATGCTGTAACCTTACTCTTGAATGGGTTTTCGGATGGGATTTGGGTAAATGTGCTGTGAATAAATATGAGCAGAAGAAACACCTACAACTCTATATCGCACCTGATGTCAAGGAAATACACAGTAGCCCCGGTGAAACAGTTAACCATTCGGAGAAGTGGCGACATATTGAAACTTTTTTACACCACTTAGCACCTCTTAGTAGACACTGCTCAGCACGGTTCTTCTCATGCATTTTCCACGAAGGTTTTCGAACTTTTTAGGTATAAATTTTGCTGCTGCTTCAAGATTTCCGTCTTCGTCATGAGCGTCGTTGAACGCCAGACAAGTCGGTATTTCTTGGAATTTTAGGATAAGCGTGCTAAGACGGACGCAAATGCGTTAAAGTGATCTGAATCACCCAGAGAAGTCTGGTAGCTGTTTTCCTTCTCCGAAGAAAAAAGAGGCTAGGTAGACTTAGGGCGTAATCGAGTTTGAGCCTTGTTCATAATGGATGGCATCACCACAACTGCGATTCCCGCCAAATGTTGAAACATACACTTTCTTACCAAGTGTTAAACGTTTTCTGCAGCTTGTCATCCGCTAATTCACACGTGATGGCCTTCCAAATTCATAACCATTTTGTAAATGAAAAAACGTTAAAAGTTTTTTTTTCTGTAAATACAACGCAGAATTCTGAAAATTGCAAGTCGACCTTCATTTAAACTCGGTATGAGTGATCAATGCGCCTTATTTCCCTGATAAGCTAACACGTGGTTGTTACCACATTTTTTTCGGCTAACGTTTCGACGTCTTTATCTTCCTCAGAGCCGATGATCCAAGTGGTCGTTCACAGTAGTTCGTCTTCTCGATATGGTGTCGTAGTCGTTGCATCGAGTCGGATCTTCTTTGATGGAACATCGCTTCAATGAAGTATTCTCACATGGCGGTGCTCTTTCACACAGGATGTCTGTTGTTTATGTGAATATCCGCCGATAAGAATCGGACTTTTAACTGGTAATCCGTCTTTCAGAAGTCAGTATTAGATAAGCTTGCGTGTAGGAAAATAGTATCTTTGTAAATCGACATTAATTTAACCTCGGTATAAATGACCTTATTTTTGGTTGCTCTTCACATTGGACTACGTGCTGCCAAAGGTCACTGGTACGACTTTATTGCTTTTGATACTGCCCGTGCAAATATACTTCTTCAACCTCTTAGTGTATAGGTACTTCTTGGTTTAAAGTAGTGTAATATACCAACTAAATGCTTCTCATCATCCCATTGGTATGCACAAGACATGATGATTATCAGCAAGCACCCAGCAAAGTTGCACAAAAGAAAAATAGTGTTTCGCTTTAATTTTATTACAGGAGGCAATAACAAGCTACCTGTACTTGAAAATCTCCCTTATGATGACTCCTTTGCTAGAAAATCAGGATGGTAGGAGAAAGTCTTTCTAGGATGAATAATTATTCTTCGGGTAGCAACGTGATTGAATCAACCACAAGGTCAACACTTGTCGTCAGAGGCAACCAAGCCAGGAGTGTCGGCCGCATAGATAAAGTCTTCATCTCCAGTCTCATTCGCTAAATTTGTAGTATGCGTATTTCACAAAGAAAACTCGCAGTGAATTAGGGTGTTGTTGGATGATTGTGAACGGCAATAAAGAAAACAAATAACTAAATTTTCAATATATCAAACCTGTATTTTGCTGCTTTTTCTCAAATCGTGTTTGTTTGGAGTGCCAAGGAGTCACCATTCTAACCTGCTATCAATCTACTAGGGCGCGCCTGGTGTACTGGTCGGAGGCGCCTTGCAACACGAATATGGGATCGACCCCGCGCGCGCGACCCACCAAGCCTTCTATCCTTCCGGGGTCGAAAAATTGCTACCAGACTTGTTTGAGAGGATAGTAGTACTGACTGGATACATCAGTAAGCCACCGCGATTCATTGTAAAGGCCAGATATGCATTCAATCACCTCCAAACGATGCTTAATGAAGTTGAGCGCATGTTGTGTGCCTCAGGGATCGTTCAACGCCGAAAGTTTTAGAGGTGTTTAAGCTTGCAACACAGACAACCCAAAAGTTTGTGCTGAAAGAAAAATAAAATTATGCCGGAGCCAAAAATGTTGCAAAATGGTGGTGCCGGGTCATCGAATTGCTCAGAAAGAAAGTGTGAACCACTGTACTGTTATCAGTTATCAGTTATCGAAGGCTTTGCTAGGTAAAACGTCACACTATTGCGTCAAGTGTCTATGATATTACAGAAACTATGGCATGGATTTAAGCTGCTGTTGAACATCATTTCCCTTTAAAAAACATCTGCACTGAGACACCTGTTCATTCATGCAGTGTGTGGTCGAGGAGCGTAATCGTTGAACTTCAAATGCTTCTCCATATTCTGGGAGCGTATTCTCATCGTTTAATTTTATGCACAACTTTAACAACTATCGTCATTCAAGTTGTCGTTGTGATGATTCTCCCGTAGCGTTGAAGAAAGTGGCCAGCCTATGTGAGAATAAAAAGAAATAGGTAGGAAGTGAAAGCTGCCATTTTTTACACTTTTGACAGATGAAGGCGTCATGATTATCGAACCATTAGTGTAACCCAATTTTTAAATACTGTTGTGACTGTGTAGAAATTCCATTCAAGCATTAATATTCACTTAGTTCGACTTATGATTATTCTGTAAATGCTCATATTGTGATCTTATTAGCTACTTGTAAGTACTCCTTTGCAAGAAAGCAAAGGTAGACAGGACACGAAAACGAAGTGCTTTGGAAGTGTGTTGCCCCTTAAGTTCTTCAAGCAAACCGAAAATATTGTAATGCTTCCAAGGTCAACAGAAATGAGTGCGTACTAAATAGCCCACAGAACACTCGCTACATGTCTTCTGAGATTGAAGTCTTGCTGGTGGACGTGAATTAATTAATATAAATAAAATTATCAAGATTAAGCAGAGCAGCAGATGTTGCAAATTTAAATGGAACGATTTGATGAAAAATGCTCAACGCTCCTTGTGATGCAATTCCTACGGCTATCTTAAAGTTTGAACCTCTTAAGGGAACAGTACCCGTACAAGAATAGAAAGCCTCCGACCACCGAGGAAGCACAGGACACTTGTAAATCGCCTATAAAATCTCCCTTTTAAGTGTGAAAAATTAACTTGTAAATGTAAATAAATCCTGGTTTAAGACTCCAGCAGCATTGCTATTACGATAACGATAAAGTATTCTTTTGTTAAGCGTTATTTTCGTGGCAGAACCTTAAAGAGTGTCAAACAATGATTTTTGTTCCCATGCAATGACACTTTATGGTGAATCCAAATCGAAATGGTACATTGTTGTTCATTCCTTCTTCATTCGCCCAGTGTATCCAAGCTTTCAGTTTACAAACACACTGAGTACATATCTGGCCTTTAACAAAAGCTTCCGAATTACTTGCTGCAAATAGAGATGCTCCATTGCTAACGCTGGATTGATGAGCACAAATAGAACGACGTGTCTTGTAGCTGTGCGTCTACATTAGCACTAGACAACTGACACGTTTACCTAGTAATGTGAATAATCCAAAAATGCTCATTCAACCTTCGTAGACCAGTAGGAATGACGTCGTCATTATTCATGCATTCTATCGCACTCCTTGATATATGAAGCACTCTATAAGGAAAAAAATTCATGACTTTTTTCTAAATAAACTTTTGAAACTTCCAAAAAATTAATATTTACTTTTAAAGTAAGAATAAACTTGCTGAAAAGCAGTTTTAATTGAGTAGTGTAATTCTGGCACTTCAAAACAAGTCTCTGAACATGATAATTTTGCGAGCCACTGACGACCCACAGAAATCGTCCACATGTATTCGGAGAGCTGGTATGGGGCTTGCGAAATAACTAGTGGTAAGGGAATGCTCGCAATCAACTACTACTATAGAACTAAAATCATTTTAAACTATGACACTTTACATAAAAATTCGTCATTGCAATGAGAAGTGAATCTACAAAACGCCTAAAGGGGTAGAAATCGAGTAAATTAAGATTAATATAGAGGGTTATCCTTAAATAAGAAACTTAAAAGCAGTTACAAAGTACCGTTAGCACTGGCAAAAAAATATGGATTTGAAGGATATTGTTGTGGATAAGAGGATGGATAGGGATATGGTGAGTAGGCGGCCGGATCCAATGGATAGTAAGACGTGGGATAGATCGGGTATGTGTTGCACACTGCTGGACTGGTCAAAGACACAGAAAGTGGAACAGTCGTAGTGGATGTCCAGCTTTGAACCTAAAATTCAATAGATGCCAATAAACTCTATTGATTGCACCTCTACCCGTCAAAATGTAGACACCAATTTTGTCAGGGAAATCTTTACATATTCAGTTTTCATCCATAGCGCAATTCACAACGTGTGATTACGTGAAATTTCACAGAAAAATTTGACTAACTGTGCTTGAAGTGTCACTACTCCACGAAGAATCTCCAATTCCACTACTAGCAGGTGTCTGAGGACTGTCCGTTTTCTCTTCAGGAGAGGTCGGCTTGTGAGGAGAACTGTAACCAAAATCTATGTTCATTCTGACAATTCGGGTATAAATGTACTTAAAGGTAAAAAAATTGCAAATGAAACGAAACACAGTCATTACACTAACCCTGACTCTGGTTCACTATTTTGAGGAATATAAGCTGCTTCTTCTTTCACTGCTGGTGGAAGCACATTTGCTGTAAGTACTACTCATGGTGTAAACCGATTAAAATCTGTAACCTTATCGGAGGACTTGAAACCTTTAATAAAATGTAAAAGTGCACCTGTTGGATCCTTCTTATCACATTTTGGCTTTTGTTTTTCTTGTTGTCTGTGTTTGGCTCTTCTATTTTTGAACCAAACCTTAACAGAGCACAGTAACTTGTTAAAATTAGTAGGCGTCCGGTGCAAATGCTACCCCAAACCTGAATTCGACTTTCCTGCAGTTGTATCTGCTCTGCAACCTTTTCTCTAGTGAACACATCTGGATACTGGGTTGCTTCAAACAGTGTTTCGAGAACCTCCAGTTGTTGTCGGTTAAATGTTGTTCTTTCACGACGATTTTTTCGAGGAATCATCGCTATAAAAATTAACTAATGAGTAGATAGAAGGCTTTTTTTGCAGCGTTTACTAAGTAATCAAACTGATTTCAAAAAGCGGCAGAAGAGATAGGTGACATCTTAGCTCTCCATGAACTAGTTCTAACACATTCGGCATACGAATTTTGAAACATTGATCGTAAAAGAGATAACCGAGATTGGCACTGGTTTTTAATATCACGCTTTCAGATTAACGTTCACTATAATTGTTTTAACTCTGTATGAGCGAAAAATGTTGGCAGGAAAGGAAATTGTGATACGAGAAGTCATGCCTGCATTGTAACCGCTCGTTGGGAACATTGTCACGGTAGGCACGGTTGTCATGCTGTAGGTGAACGGCTGTGACGGTGTAGTGGAAGATTGACATGGAATATGTGCATAAGCAAATGCAGCCGCTGCACTATTCATATTGTAGGTCATGTCTTAAACGAAACGAACATGAATTCACAATTTGTTTAGATGAAACATAATCGCACATGCAAAGCGAATCGATACCGAAAACTCGATAGAAAACGTTTTGACATGTTCGAAATTGGATATTCACTGCTGGAACATATAGTTTAAGCTACAGATGAGAAAGTTTCTAACCAGAAGGCGACAGAAATATGAAAGGGTTATAAATGTGTAGTCTGTGATATAGTCGATGGATCTGGAGTGTTCCATCAGCAACAGTTATCATTCAACGACAATATTCGTAATTGGCGAAATGAGAAACACATTAGTTCTTAAATAAATACACATTGATGAGTACAGTCAATGTTACCGTAACAATGATATGCTCACTAAGCGGCTTAGTGTCTCACTAGCGCCCTGTAGAATAACACTACTGATATGAGAGCGAGCGACTCCATCTGCTTCCAAATCAAATCAAGTAATCAATCAATGTACGGTAGCCGTGGAGTGTATTTACCTTTTTTAAGAAGGACTTTATGACTGTCAATGTGCGATACGATAAAAATGAAACAGTTTGGAAGGTATTGCCCACTGAAAATATTGTCACCAATGAAGGAGAAACTTTCTAAAAACGAGATTATCAGCTTTGGCAGGCAAAAACTTTCAAATGATGAATCCTTAAAAAACAAGGTTTTACTCAAATATTGTAAAGGATGAAGCACAATGAAGTTAGTAGAAGGAAGGGAACCGCATCGACAACCAATCGCGGCGCTCGCTTACCGTAAATGAATGTGCAATTCGAAGGCAGGCCACACCAATTGTGATTAGTTGATATAAAAGTGTTTTGAAGAACGCTTATTGCTTTTCCATAAACTTTTAGCTTTTGTCTTCCACCCACTGATATATTTTTCTCGTTACTTCATATCAGTGATTGGCTATTTAGCATATTGGCGATGAAAACTATGGACAACATGTTTGACCACTATGAAGAATCGATGCGGCTGTGAGAAGTTCGCTCACGTCTACAGGCTTCTAAACCTACTTGCTTAATGAAAACATGGATTCACTCTTAACATAAAAGCTCTGCATGTTATTGACTTTTCGTGCACTCGTCCACAGATAGGTGCTTCTTGAGAGCAAAAAAAACACAAAATCTATTGCGGTGCAGTGCAAAATAGTATAGGAAGATTATTCCTATTTGATAAACACATTTGGAAACGTTGAAAATTTAGCATCGCTAAGTAATTGGGGTCTAATTATTGGTTTTACACGATGAGGCTGTAAAATTCGACAATTACGAGCGGAAGACGACTGCTCCGACCTCCATATCTTCTAAAGGCCAATGCGGGCGCCAACAAAACGTCAAGTGATTTACCTGATCTTCAATTGAGTTTCGTTCTTTATTTAATCACTTAAATTCCTAATGTAAAGCTTTGCTGTGTCAACAATATTAGAATGTGATCGCTCCGAAACGTGAATAAACTTGAACAAAACAAAAACTTAATCAAAAAATTCGTGAGCGCGAAAGGAAAGCATCAAATTCTAACAATTAACTCACAATTTTGTAAAAATGTGAGATGAGACCAGGTTCCGGCTAGTTCTGTGGACTTTTTGAAAAAGACGCCTAATCGTTCAGCAATTAAGTTTTAAGGAAACAAAGCGTTCTTCCTGGAAGAAATGACTCCGAAAGCGAATGTTTGGGTTGTTGAAGGAGTGCCAGCCAAATAACCTACTTCGTGTTTGGTATATGGAACAAGAAAAACATTCCTGTTCTGATTTTATAAACCGCAATAAGGCGTGCAAAATTCGTTTTTACCAACAGCATTTTGGCAAATGAAATTATTGTGAAATAAAACCAGTGTGCAAACCCAGTGAGTAACGATAAGTAACGCCTCGCCAGTCCTGTTGGTCTCCTCGCTTGGCCCTAACGATATGCGTAACTAGGTGAGATATCCGGGGGCAGCCCACCTCAGCACTTTATCGTTGGTCCTTATCTGTAGGTGAACCACTGTGGTTATGGGAGGCACACAACGCGTTATGAGAACACCAGTGGACAATACTTGTCCCATAATTTGCCAATGGGAGAGACCTGATTTAATCATTTAATTAATGTACGTTGACGTTTTACCAAGAAAAGTTTAACGTTACGGCTGAAAATGATTTGGGTAGCAACTATATTTAATCACCATTTTAGCGAGCTCTCTTTGATAAGGAATCGTAACTTAAATTCCAAAAACTATGAATTTTCGGAGTCAAGGAAAATGTCAAGGCCGGAACGTACAACATAGAAAAATGTCATGGGTATATTCGGTATATTCGTTATATAAAAAAATTGAATGAAACTATGGCGAATGAATGACGACATCAATTGAGTTTGAGAAGGCCAGGAAAATATGTGAAATTCTAAAAAAAACTTGTGGATTCAAAGCATATTTTGTGTTAACGGAAGTGTTTGGTTCGTTTCCTCAAGCGACAAGCTCGTCCCATATTCAAACTTCTTCGCCTTCTGATTTGAGAAGGCATTAATTGTTGTTGTATTTAGAGAAGATAAGAAAGAAAATGAATGCTGTTTTCCTAGCAAGATTGATGACAGCTAGATTCAGTTTCTTCCAATGTAGGCGAAGAATTCTAGCAAAACGTTAACAATTCCCAAAGGATTAGAAACATTGGTATTTGTTAAAGTATTTTTGGGTGATAACAAACATCAACTGAATTGAGTTGCGAGAAGAGCAAGTAACTCAAGTAGAGATTGCAACATACCTTTGGAACTAAGGGGTTTTTGCAAAAACAGTGATGCTGAAGTATGAGCCGAACTCGGAACCCAGGCGAGCTTCGAACCCGTGGGGTTTCTGTAGCGATGAGATTGATGATTCTCAACAGAGTTGATGTAGAGAAGAGTGAACTACCCTTCGCTCATGAAATTCTATCAACTTATGCAAAATAACCGGTGCGATGCCACGCACGAGAATATCATTGTGCAGTAGCAGCGAAAACCGAAACAGATATTGTCAATTGGATGTAACTGGTTATTACTATTGTGTCGGACGTAGTTTCATTAAGGCGTATGAAATGTGAGATAGCATGTCGTAGCTAGCGATGAGGTATTTCAGTATAACCAGCTATAGCTCCTTTAATGTGAAACGAAAATAGAGTCGAGTGGAGGTTGTTTATGGTGGGTGATAATAACAGGAAATGAGCATTAAGGGACGGGATTAGTTGAACACATCCACGAATTGACTACACACTGATTCCTATATGGTGAAATAGTTAATGAAAATGTTGGACTAAGTACAGGCCCGAGGCAGAAATCGTATTACACTGAGCAATGGTAGAGAGAAGCGAGCTGCAGCTAACGTATTATGTTGCAAAGAAGTACCGACAAGAAATCGTATCAATTCTACATATGTCTCAGGTACAGCTTCTTTAGCCGCAGAAAAAATAATCTTCGAAGGGAGAGACCATTGAGCACTTTTTGCTACCGTGTCTTTTAATAATCGGTATGAACTTAAAAGTTTGCCGTCTTGATCGACAATCGTCATTTGAGCATTTTTTTTAAAGCGGTTAAGACCCTTGGGAAGCTATGGGAGGAGCAGTAGTAATGCGATAAGAAAGGCAACACACAGTGAATCGAAATGATTTCTCAACAAATTGGCAAACGCTGCTATACTTTCAAAGTATTCGGTTTTAAGGGTTAAATAGCAAAATGCAGTGAAAATTGAATAGGTTACAAGTAGTCTTGAAATTGCTGTCGTACAATGAATTCTTAATGAGACGTCATCAGAACGCCTGGTTGTAGATCCAAGGAAGGATTTAGTTTATGCTTTTAATAGTCAGCTAACATTAGGTCAATTAGCGCTATAATGTATTTCTTCACTAATGGTCTTCATTGTTTTAAAATTTTAACATCATTCAACCTTCGATCAGATCTTGTGGCCGAACCATCATTCTTTCAATACACTATCGAAGTTTGGCCACATTCTTCAGACATGCTTACTTTTTTAAGCTCCCTTACAATACCGTAAAAGGCTTTACGTGATATATCGCTCATAGTTGTACGCTGCCGAAATTGGCATTTGATTCGATTGTGGAAATATGGCGTACAAAGTGCAGTTGAAATATACTAACGTTTACTGTGCTTCTGTGCCACAATGTAGTTATCAACAAACCTGCAGTGTTATCAACTCGACGATAAATCAATCTAACACTGTCGGAGCATCAGCAAAATGGACAGCCGCAATACTAGGTCTTACTACTCAAAAGGCAAAAAAATGCTCAATTTCTGTCCTTTAAACAACCTTCACCACGGAATTACCTGGAATAATTCTAGTGTTCATAGTCGGTCATCCTCTCATTTTTCATGCTAAATTACAATCAATACTAGCATGTAAATTGTTTTTTCTGTTTCCGACACAGGTAAGAACCTATGGATGTCAAAGCATAGATCGTAAGTGCTTTTGTCAACTCGCAAATCTCAACGATGCATTGAAGTTCAGTGATAAAATCATGGGAAAGTGTCGACTTATAAACACCGGGCTGCTCTTATCTCTTATAACACGTGGTTTACATTGACATATGTTTAATTATGAGCCATTTATTTTATAAGTGGTTGATTTGTCTTGAATCACTATGACATGACTGTGTTCCTTCAAAAGAATTCGAATGAGCAGAAGGGTAATTACATAAACAAACACATTTGGTTAATTTATAGGACAAAAACAAACGAAAATTTCTACACATAAATTATTATTATTAATTCACTTCTCACAATCACTCATTACACCTAATCATTAACACTACACCATACGCTGATAGCGCAGTGTTACTAATGCCCTTCATAACGTTGATGGGCCAAGCGACGCAGGAGCTGGCTCGAACTGATTCAGCGCGACACCAAGCCTTTCATCGCCCGAGGCCTAGAAATTGGTACTTGTCTGGGAGCAGCTAAGTACCCGCATTCCAGTTAAGAACATCCTAGCTCGGCTATTCCAGGGTTTCAGGGAGAATCGACCCTTCTGGCACCTAACGACATTCATGACAAACACAAGATTCCTCGAGCAGCATCCGAGCAACACAAAATCTAGGAAGCCCTTCGTGGATGGTCTATAAGTTGAAATAAATTCGATACAAAAGTTCCGAAAATCTTGTGGTATGATAATCCATGTAGGATTGTTCAAAAAAAATACATTTCATGTTTTCGAACTTGCAGTGCAGTACCCTTCGTTATCATCATTTCCGAATAAGTAGATCAGTTTTATTGTAAGAGATTCAATTTTCTACTAGGAGAAATTTCTGTAACACTTCCCGCACTTCTGAAAAACTCAACGGTGAAACAGAAGGAAAGAGTGGTTTTTTGGTGTTCTCCATGTGCGACGTTTTTTAGGAGTCTCTTCAGAACAACAGAAGTGGCAAATTGCTTCACACTTGCAGCTATAGTATCTAGAACCTCAAACGACGGCCCATCATGGTTTTGAGGAATATACCTTTTTTACGTTTCTCTACCATTGGATAAAATCGACCTTGGATTTTCTGGATAAAATTTATGTAGCCACGTGACTCGTATATTCGAAAATCATGCTTTCATACTTCGAACGACGCTTCTGCTAAGCCGTTGAATGCTGGGTGTTGTCAACTAATGAGCTATTGATTGACTAAAACTGACGCATGTAGAGCAGTGGTTAGAGATGTCTCGCAACACACTGGCTCAGTTACCAAACTCGCGCACCGGGCTCACAAAACCCACCACACCTTCGGAATCGGCAAAATTGTACGTGACTGATTTATGACGGTTGAAATTATGACAGAATATATCGCTGGTCTACCGCAAGGAATTGTTTAGACATACGCATTAAAGAACTCTGCGATGCTATGAACGAAGCACAACGCATGGGTCATTTCCCAGGAAATGATAAGTGCCGGAACGTCCTCCATTTTACCGTTAAGAACAAGAATATGTCCACTTTTCACTAGTTATCGAAGTCATAGTTTTCGTGATTAATATCATCTTCTGCAAGTCCGTATTGCAATTTTTGGTCTGTGGTTTCGGAGAAGACTTTCAAGGAAAGTACACTGTCAAAGATGAATGAATCGGATGTATGTGGAAATAACGAACTCTGACTCGTTACATCAGCGTTCATTGATGCTGTGAAATCGAAGGGGTAGTACGTATTGATTATGGATCTAGTTCTTGTTAAAGTAACGTTCTATCCCGTTCTGTATGAGCTTATAAGGAAAACTTTTTTTCCTTCTCACATGAAGGCTTCTTCAGTGATAACATCTCTTCCAGAGTAAGTTTCTGTACCTGAAAAAACATTCCCTCGAAAGCGTTTTTTTATGATCCTGTTCTAAAAATTGTTAACACCTGCTTTAATATACTTGTAAAAAATTCTTCATTGAGATGCTGTGCATTTAATTTGGATGCCGGTGTTCTTTTCAACGTTCTACAATGACAGGTCTGTTCACTTTATGTTGCAGTTGTTTAATCTTGCACAGGCATTCATGACGACGTTCACACTCGGTGTTGGTGTCTATCTTCATTAAACAACATTAACATAAAGCTGTCTAACAGTAAACATAAATCAGATGTCACTAAATAAATTCTGAAGTTCGTCTTTTCTTTCCATAGGAAATATCGGAGACTAGAGAGTTGTGAACCGTGGAGATGCATTAGTAAGGGTTTGTGTTATCTGTGTCAGCAATTTTAACCACGTCGGGGAAGTGTTTGTGCAGGTATCGGAAGCGGCCACACATATTTCATGAACATCACCATCATCACATCTGCGTTGCCAAAGCATTGTGTGGGCACATTTACACTATTGTTAGGAGACATTCAATATTTGAGCACTTTTCAAGAAATCGTTGAGCGTTTTTTTTTCATTTGGTGCTCCGACCTTTTCAGAAGCTATTTTTATAGCTGAGAGACAGGTGAAACGAAGGACCCGCATGGTGCAGTGGTGAGCGCGCTACTCCCCAAAGAGGACAATAGCGCGTTCGTTCCCCACCGCAGACGCTTGCGGTCTGGAGTTTTGTAAATATCTCAGCATCAACGTGGTTGCTTCACAAATAACACCCAACCGTGAGAACTAGTAAAAGGCAGTAAATAAGAAATGTCAACATAGTTATTTTTATAATTCAGGGCGGACAGCACAGTGCCAGTGATAGTGATCATCGAGAGCACGATTCTGGTTCGATCCCGTTCCGGGCTCACCAAGCTTGTCATCCCTACGTGGCAGGAAACGTGATAATGTAGTTTTCCGGAAAAAATCACTTTTTGTAAACCAGTTGGGAACGTACTTAGCCGGCTGTCTTAGGACTCCAGTGAGAATCGACTCGACCACATTCCCTGAAATTCAAGATGAAATGAAATTCCTCAAGCAGCGGCCGAAGCCACACATAAAATTTGGAGGGCCTTAGTGGTTGATGAATGTGGAAACGAATCGATTGTAAGAAGTGCCGGGATCAGCACAGTAGACGCGAAGAGCGATCGTATAAAATACATTAAAAAAATAAATTTTTATAATTTATCTTGAGTGGTGAGGGATGAAACTGAAAGCATTTGAATTTCATCAAAAACCGCTTAAAACATCTAGTCATGATTTCGTAACATCGTTGGTACCTAGAGCAGTTATTATGGTGTTACTATTTATCGCGAATAATTTGGTGCGGAGCTCGTGCTCATCGTTACCCTCAGTCACTTGTGTGAGATCTCAGTAATTACCACCTTTAATTACTGTAGAAGTGCTTTGAATATTTTTCTTGTTATGAGAGGTATTTGGACAGAAGCGTATCAAAGAGACGCTTTAACTAATATTCAGGAAGAAGAGAGCTGTTGATTGATAGGTCTAAATAAAATTTTTAGAATTTAACCGCAATGTGAGGTTACGAGTCATATCTGCTTCATGTGTGTCAGGTTTCTCTGACATGTGTGAGTTGTATATGACTTAACTCTTTTCCAATTGTTTGCTTTGCTGCGCACACCCATTTCAAAGTACAATTTGACAGCTCCGACCACAAATGTTGTATAAGAAGTCGTCTAAGGAAATCTGTGCTCTACACACCACAACGCTCAAAATTAACTTTTCGAACGACTTCTTTGGTCTACGTAGATTCTACGGCTGCATAGCTGCTTCTTGTAAAACTAGAGCAGCACAGAGGTTGAGTAGTGAGTGTTTTGATGTAATTGCAATTCGACGTCCAACGCGAAAGAGCAACTCTTCTCCACAATGAAATGATAACATTGAGAAGATGTGGTTAAACGAAGAGAAGCGCACTGTGAAAAAAAATATTGGTTAATAGAGGAGTTATGGGTTAAAAGAATGAGTTTCCACCAGTGGTGCTTTCATCGAAATACTTTAGGCTCTCAATTCTTTCACCCATGCCCTTCCACTAATGTTGCAAATGTAGAAATAAGAAAAATTTCTTGCACAATCCTTATTTTACAATTTAATTCCTCCACTTGCACCTAAAACCTTTACAGCTCTTAAGAAATTTAGAGCTTTTTGGGTGGGTCTTTAAAGGCAGTGCCGATTGAAGATGGAAGCACTCTTTTTTATGAAATCAAATCGAGGTAGATTTGGACTGAATCTAAACTTCGTAATTTTTTGCCCACCTTCACAGCAGATCTTCTTAGAGCTGGCGTTTTCTGAAGTATCTGAATAACTTGCTAAAACCCTGTGTATTTAAAATGTGGAAAAGGAAAAACTTATTTGCCATTTGCTAGATCCCTCAACAACTGAGGAATAGAATGCTAGCTGATCAGTGATGTTAACAAACAGCTTTATTTAACCTTAATTTTCTACAACTCTCCGTCTTGCGATTGGCTTTATACTTCGAATCCTGTAACAGGTAACTTCTATTATTCCACTTAGGGGTCATTGATTCTGTTGCGATTTACATTATTTTTTCTTCAGTTCCCACTTACTTAACCGATTCAGATGCTCCTTCCGATTCTTATAACGCTTTTCAGTCAGCTTGATCTTTCCTGAAGCGAGTTTTCAGCCAATGGGACACTTCTGTAATAATTATAGGTGAACAAACGTCTTTCTTCGTCCAGTAAACAGTCTACGATATTCAACACCACCGATGGGGCTACCTTCAAACTTCCGGGGTGCTCCTTATGGGGATTAAGAAATAATTCTATATGTATGGCTGCCTATACTGAACAATGTGGTTAGCTTAGTCCCATGCTTGTACCTCCTATGTGGAGCGTGTTGGAGAAATGCCACATTACCATAGAATAGTGCAGGAACTCGTTAATACAGTTTTTATCAAATTCTGTAGACCCTCTCTGAAGTCCTACTGAAGTTGAATAACTGTGATACTTGTTTTGCCCATTACGGTTAGCACTGCTTGCGAAGTGGTGGTGAGCAAGCAGTTTGGATCTAGCCATTATCCAGATTTAATATCATCATTTGCATAGGGCGGACTCTAACTCCAACAGTCAATAAACCTTCTCAATCTAACAACTGCTATCTGGGAGCAGAGTCTTATGAATCCTTTCATTGTTTCGAAAGTTACTGGTTCCTATCGTCTTTCCTATACCAGTTTATCTCTTTCATAAGGAAATTTCAAATAGCAGTGTTTGTCGAATTTTTGCGTCC
Organism: Angiostrongylus costaricensis; assembly: GCA_900624975.1. NCBI lineage: Eukaryota > Metazoa > Nematoda > Chromadorea > Rhabditida > Metastrongylidae > Angiostrongylus > Angiostrongylus costaricensis. The sequence continues at coordinate 6,318 of UYYA01004539.1, read as the reverse complement.
AAACAAAAGAAGTTGCTCTACTTTGGAATTACTGTCGTCGATAGTACGTCCTTATCCTTACTTTCTCTCGATACCTTGACGGGACGTCCAAACGGTCACTGATTGTCCTCAGTGCCTATAACTGTTTTCACAGTCCATCCGCTAATACAAAACAAACATCTTGTAATAGTTCCCAAGATCGACTTTCTCTTAACCTCGGCATTGGAATATGAATGTGTCGTTTTCTTGCTCAGCAATCGCGAGGTTTTTAAACAGCATACATTTACTTCCATAAAAACACAATACAATACAACGCTAGCTGACGTTTCGGCAGTATCGCCTTCTTCAGAGCCTGGAAGGGTATACTGATATACAATCTACTAGGCCAAACGCTTCAATAACACTTACAAAAAAAACGAAGAACTCTCCGGTAATTACACAATTAATTACCATTACTGTGTAATTACCGGAGAGTTCTTCGTTTTTTTGTAAGTGTTATTGAAGCGTTTGGCCTAGTAGATTGTATATCAGTATACCCTTCCAGGCTCTGAAGAAGGCGATACTGCCGAAACGTCAGCTAGCGTTGTATTGTATTGTGTTTTTATGGAAGTAAATGTATGCTGTTTAAAAACCTCGCGATTGCTGAGCAAGAAAACGACACAAAACAAACATTTGAAANAAAAAAACGAAGAACTCTCCGGTAATTACACAATTAATTACCATTACTGTGTAATTACCGGAGAGTTCTTCGTTTTTTTGTAAGTGTTATTGAAGCGTTTGGCCTAGTAGATTGTATATCAGTATACCCTTCCAGGCTCTGAAGAAGGCGATACTGCCGAAACGTCAGCTAGCGTTGTATTGTATTGTGTTTTTATGGAAGTAAATGTATGCTGTTTAAAAACCTCGCGATTGCTGAGCAAGAAAACGACACAAAACAAACATTTGAAACTCAACTTTTCAGCAGTGGTGAGGCTAAACGAAGGACCCGTATAGTATGGTGGTGAACACGTTATTCTCCGGAAAGGACAATAGCGTGTTCGTTCCTCACCGCAGACAACTGCAGTCCGGAGTTTTGCGAATATCTTAGCAACATCGTGATTGTATTTCGCTTAATACCCTACTGTAAAAATTATAGTAAGCAGAAAATAAAAAGTAAACACTGTGAATTTATATTTTTATTTATTTTTTGTCATTTTACATGGATTCTACATCGTCCTTGAGTGGTCGGTTGCTTTTACATTTCTACTTTCGTTTCTGACTTCGGTTTTAACATCTCTCCGAATCAACTAGTAGGAAGACCGAGCGAAGGTTTCGCCGCCGAAAACACCTCCCTCTGATCCACAAAGTGGTGAAGACCTGGATACGCCCTTGCAAGGTTACGTCAGGACTCCAGGGAGGAATGAGTTGCACGACTAGCAATAGACCAGCCTCAGTATGCCGCACACTGGATGCTCCCGTCTATGACGTCAGGCAGTGAGACGACCGGTGAGAGGCCAGAAAATCTCGGGTTACGCAGTACATTATTGGAACCGGATCTGACGAACACACGCACGACTCGCCATGAAAACTGTTTCTTACTATGCACGTATAACGCCAAAAAACTCTCCACACACTCCGATCTTCACGCCCTTCTTGTAGCCGCAGATCGCATTAAATTTCCATGTGATCGGATTACAGGAATCAAAAATCAAGAAGACCGACATACGCCAACTAAGCAACGAGACCCTTGTGATCGGTGGAGAAAAGGTTCCGTCACGAAATGTCGGCGGCGTACGCTTTGTCGTCCATCCGTCCATTGTCCATCTCGTCGACTCACACGTGATCCTTTCCGCTCGCATAGCCGTCCTCCATCTTCAACTGTGGCATCATAAGAAGACCATTATCATCAACTGCTACTCACCGACAGACGTAGCTGATGAGTACGAATTAAATGCGTTCTACTATCAGTTGGAGAAAGTCATCCCCAATGATAAAACATACCATAAATTTGTTGTTGGAGACTTACTTTGTTGGAAGAACGCCAGAATAAGAAAGATCAACGAGAGCGAATACAGGATCGGAAATTTTGGATTAGGAGAAAGAAATGAGAATGGGAACCGTCTCGCAGGACTCTTCCATGAAAACGCATTTTTCCAGAAGATGGAAAGCCACACCTGGACATGGGAGTCTCTCAACGGCATGACTCATGGGGGACCAGTCATATTCTGACAAGTAGAGGATGGTGTCTAATCGATAAATTGGTAGTTCCGTCATTCTTTATTGGTTCCGATCACCGCCCTCTTCGCGCAAAGATTCGATTCAGCCGTAATCTGGAAAAGAATTCGTGTCATCGACTATCATGAAAAAATCTAGCTGTATGCAACCAGAACATTTTGAACGAATCCTTATTCAAACATAACTGGCAGATTAAAGAAGACTCGACCGAAGAGTGCGAGCTGCTTGTCGGACTGAAAAGCTGTGCCGAATTCGCCTCAGTTCCACAAGCAAGAAGATCGAATCGCATCTCCATCACTACTAATGAGTTACTTGGAAAGGGAAGGAAACTGAAGCTTGATCCTACTGCAACACGTTTAACATGGCTAGCAATAAAATGCCAACTGCAGAAGAGCTTTACAGAAACATCTACAAGGGTACATGCAGAAGAAACCACTAGAAGCAGCAAGGAAATGAAGCAGTCTGAAAAAATACCGTCGGGACATGTGTGATTGTAAGGTTCCGCTATCAGCTCTAATGAACGAAGATGGGATCGTCAAAACTTCCCGCGATGATATGGAATGAATAGCGGAAACGTTCTACACCAACCTTTTCCGTTCCACAATCCCCGTCTCGAGCCCTAATATCCTCGCTGGTAAAAAACCTTCTGAAATTCTTCCGTCGAAGGTTCGAGTTGCAATAGGAAGCATGAAAAGAGGCACAGCTTAAGGACCCGACAATATCATTGCCGATTTCGTTAGAGCTGGAGGCCCCAATTTACATACACTTCTCGCGGCTCATTTTACAGCCTATCTTCAAAAGGAAAAAATCCCAGGACAGTGGAAGACGTCGCGCACGGTCAACCTGCACAAAAAGGAAGACTGAAGGGATTTTGGTAACTATCGTCCCATATGCTTGTTAAGTGTACTCTATAAGCTCTTCACGAAGATTATCCTCTCGCGCATATCGAGGACATTGGATGGGGCTCAACCAGTCGAGCAGGCGGGACTTCGAAAAGGATTTTGCTGCATGGACCACATCAAAACTGTGTCCAGGTTCATCGAAGTTGCCGATAATACCACTTGCCTCTAGTCCTAACCTTTGTCGACTATGAGAAAGCGTTTGACAGTGTCGAAACGAATAAAATCGTATCAGCACTCGTCGACCAAGGAGTGGACCCGTCCTACATAAGGACTCTGTCCGACTGCCATTGGAACTGCACTACGAAAATGTAGCTTTTCCATGGACCCCCAGTACCTATAGGGAAAAGGGTTCGACAAGGCGACACAATACCGCCAAAGCTGTTCAATGCAGTATTGCAGTGGATAATGAAGTCACTCGATTGGGATGACAAAGACATACGTATTGATGGAAAATTCCTTTCAAACCTCCGTTTTGCAGACGACATTGTCATCTTCTCAAGAAGTATTAGCGAAGCAGAGGTGACGATCAACGAGCTCAACGAAGTGGGAAAAAAGATCGGATTACGCATAAATCTGAAGAAGACCCGGCTCATGAAAAACCCATGGTGCGCAGGCGAAAAAATTGAATTGAATGGCCCTTTCACTGCAGAGACCACCTCGTACGTTTACCTTGGGCGATCAATAAACATGGAAAACAACATAAAGAAGGAACTAGATAAAAGAAGGAGAGCAGCTGGGCCGCATTCAGGCCTTTTAAAGAAGCCACCGACCAACTGAAGGACCCGGAAAACCGCGCTCGTCTCTTTGATTCTACGGTCCTCCCAGCGCTCTGTTATGCTGCAGAGACGTGGGTTGATACTTCAACTACGTCAAGAATGCTTCGAACTACTCACAGAGCGCTTGAGGGCCACCATGCTCGAACAAGACCACCACCATGGACTACCATTGCGAGAGAAAGGAACGAATGGCATATGTGCTGAGGTCCGCATAGGCCGTGAAGACGTACCGCCTAAGTATCCAACTATGTATACAAGTGAGCACACGAAAGGTGGATGATAATCCAAGGGTCTACAGACAAAGTCGACAACCAGTAAATCCAACGGCGTCCCAATATACGCGCAGGGTGGCTTTCAAACTTCGTTTAACCCTATTTGCCACCAAAATAGACGCCGCGAAGGCTCGTTATTGGCGTGCCGAGATAAAGGAAATCTTTGGATAAGGCAAGTATTCTCATGAGTTTTCCTAAAAAGGACAAAACCGTGTTTTTGCTTTCTTCGAGCATCTTTCTAGAATTTTTATCTATATGAGAGACACATCAGAACAAGCTTGTATTAACACTCACTTTTCTCAAGTAGCCATGCAATTCCAATGTCATTTTTACTAACTTACTTGGACACTTGGAGGTTCTGTCTTTATGGGCTTTGTGAGTCCTAGCATGATTTTTATTTTTTTAAAGTTTTACTGGCTTAGCCATTGTGATTCTCTGGAGTACCTAGGTCAGCATAGCCAATGTCTTCCCAGGTCGACACCACAGGCAGTCACCGTCTTTGTGGATCAGAGAGAGATTTGCCACATTTGACTAGCTTGATACCAAGACTGTGGTAGAACCTGGTATTGATTTGTTCTTAACTGATCTGCATGATAGAAACTCTGGACTCCTTGTCAGCTTGGAAGGCCCTGCTAGACGGATGAATCCCCTTGCTGAAGATCGCAGCCCGCCACCCAGGAACCCCTCTCAGCCACGAAGAGGCGGTGAACCGTTTGGAATAATGTCGCTTTTATTATTTCGAAATACATAGCAGCTCCTAGGTTTTCTTCTTTAAATCTCTGAATGTTGTGTCTAGTGCACGTACGGTTTAGTATCGATCGAAAACGACTGTGCAATCTCTTGAAACTTAAATATTATCGTTCTCAGTCCGGAGTTACATTACATGAGAAACGGACTTGAAAACTTCATTTCCACATGTCTGTGAAACATCGTTAATCATATGTGAGTTAGTGTGGTAGATATGAAACTCTGGCATAGGAGATCATATCATCATGCTTTCCTCAAGTAAATGACGCACAGTCAACGATTGTTAAGTAAACGCTTAATCCGTCATTGATCCCATTTCTTTAGTAAGCAAGGAATATTCACTACGTCTGATCTCTATCTAAATTCAGCTAATGTAAGACCAACCAGAAGTTCCAGGTTGATCTGCCTGTTAAGGCACGTAGTGAAAAACTTCCCCCCAACTATTCATATGAAAGAAACATGCGTCGCTGCGTTGTTAATGACACAAACTAATGCCAAAACATGGTGTAGTACACGATATGGCATTAATTTTTCCTCCTGCACAATGGAAGTGATACACGAAAAATCTAGGTAGCTCAACACACTGTTGAGAGCTCGCATCGATTTCGATGCGCACAAGCGAGGAAATAGTTAATCTTAAAGATATCTCAGCTCATAGGGAACTTAGTTGACTAGGATGGAAATCGGTGGTCTTCATGTCCTTCCAAGAAAAACCAGTTGTTTTTTCTAGTATGGAAAAATTCTAATTTTCCATGACTTCTTTGCTTTTCCGTCTACATTAGGCTTCTCAAAAATAGAAGCAGAAAACATGCTGGGTTTCGTGCAGATCGTGCAGATCTAAACGACAGATGAGTCGTTGGTGCTTGCGATCATAACGCTTCCACTTTGTATAACAATACTTTAAAATTTCACAGTTGCTTCGAAATATATGCACACCTTAATTTACATGGGTAGGCAAAAATATTTTACAAAAAATTACATATAAATTTGGACTCATAGAGCAATGTTGCTTCTATTAGTCATCAGGTTCTCAACTCCTAAAGTGCTTGAGTTATAGAGAAATTATCAGCTGTTGCTAAAATAATCCGCTATATTATGATTATGCCTAAAATTGTCGTCAAACACAAAGGAGATTGCCACGACCGATTTTCTATTAACCTCGGCATTGATCAAGTGATTTTCTTCGTATTTTTGTTGAGCAAACGCGAGGTGTTACTATTCTTTGTTCACGATTAAGCTGACGTTTCGGCGGATTTCGCCTTCTTCAGAGCCTGGAAAGGTCAAGTTGATAGCAACTCACTCGGCCAGACGCCTCCATAACCAAACAATGTCCGCTGTCTAAAACATAAAGTCGTTCCGAACTTCATCAAACGAAGACGACTACACGACGTATGCGGTCTACCAGAGGACAGTCACCAAGTATTGGAC
>UYYA01004538.1:60297-92677 GCA_900624975.1 Angiostrongylus costaricensis | reverse complement strand
AGCAGCGCTCTTCACCACCACACCATCCGGGTCCTTCGTCTTGCCTGTCTCTCAGCTAGTTCTATCGATCTTTTTGCCATCAGCAATCACCCGTCAACGGGATTGACCTGGGAAGTCCAAATCGGCATTGAACCCAGTTAATGGTAGAACTAGCTGAGAGACAGGCAAGACGAAGGACCCGGATGGTGTGGTGGTGAAGAGCGCTGCTCCCCGCTAAGGACAACAGCGGGTGTTCGTTCCCCACTGCATACATCTGTGGTCCGGAGTTTTGCAAATATCTCAGCATTTCATACGAGCTATATTTCGCAACATACCCTGCCATTAAGAAGAAAAAGGCAGTAAATAAAAGAGTTAAAATCAAAACAATCGTGAAAATGAGCAAGCAAAAAGAACAACGGAAAGCAAAACGACTTCAAACTTCGGAATAACAACTACATGAATATAACCATAATGGTGCTGAGATATTTTCAAAACTCCGGAACGCTGGCGTCTCCGGTGGGGACAAAACACGACGTTATCCTTTTCGGCGGCTAACGCGTTCACCACCACACCATGCGAGAGCTTCGTTTGGCCTTTCACTCAGCCTTGTTATTGACCTATGCGCTATTGGCAATCAGCAACTACATGAATATCTATATCTATATTTGTGCGACAGAATCTCAGAAATATCCAAAGTATCTAAGGCTTCGTTGAGAGACTAACCTCTCCTCTTTCCACTGCTATATGAAGTGGTGTTTTCAGGAGAGAATCGATAGACCAACATGTCCCGTCCTATACCTACTTATTAAAACACATAAGTTGGTATCATCTTATGATCTTGCGTCAACCAATCCGTCATCATTTAAGGTTAGACCCATCATCAACTGTGTAGACGGGCCAACGGATAAAATATCCTGCCTTTTAAGCCTAATACTTACCCAGTTGCTTAACCACATTCCAGCTCACCTCACAAACACCCAAATGTTCCTAGAACGTCTACGTAAAGCGTCTCCTAATAACGCGTACGTGATGGAGTCCTTCGATGTTACTGCGCTGTACACCAACGTGTGGAATGATTCCGCAATGCAAGCCATCTTCGAACTTCTTGTTGAACATGAAAGAAGAATAAATATGCATGGCTTGTCCATCCAGCAGCCTATGGCTCTCTTAAAAAAGTGCCTAAATTGCTCGATTTTCAGACGGTTTGGGAAACATTTCGCGCAAACAAGGGGGTTGGCAATGGGACAGCGGCTGGCACCAAGCCTTGCCATTGTGTTTATGCCTAAGATAGAAGCCCCTGTTCTCGATCTCCGGCCACTACTCTACTGCAGATATGTAGATGATTGTTTTGTCGTCTTCTCTACGCAGGAGGAGATGGACAAATGCTTTGAAATATTGAACGAGCAGTTTGAGTACATAAAGTTGACTCGGAAGAAACCGAGAAAAAACTGGCTTCCGTTTTTAAACGTTTAAATAAACCTATAGTGATACCGAAGGCCAAGTAACAAGAACATCCTCGTTCATTTCCTTTCTTCCCACCCTTCACACACAAAGAGGGCGATTGTGAGAAACATGGCTCGAACAACCAACTCTGTGTGCACTACCAGGGAACTAAAGGAAGAATCGCGTGACTTGGCTCGGCAAAAAAAAACTTGGCCATCTCCAATGGTTACGAAATAGTAACCCCACGTGATAAGTTTAGAAGGAAAGCGACGCGCCCACTCGAAACAGTTGGCCAAAGAAAGTCCCGTTTATGTTGCCTTTTATTAGCAATGAAGTGAGAGTAGCTATTAAACGATGTTTAAGAAGTGCAGGTCTAGAGGGATCGGCAGCGATAGTTGAAATAACACCGGCTACTCTACGTCGTCAGTTAGTTCGTAACCGCCTGTATGACCATCTATGTGAAACAACAATTGCGTAATTTGCCCTTACGGCAAAGACGGTGATTGCATGAGTTCAGGTACGATATACCTAATCTCTTGTAATAATTGCGCAGGTGAATATATTGGCGAAATGGGCAGACTCTTGTGTATCCGCATAAAAGAACACCTAGATGGCAAACGGAAACTAAGACGAAGCACCTCACTAGGCGCGCATAGAATACAAAAGCATAGAGGAGACGATTTTGAAGTAAAAGTCAATATCCTTGCACTGGAGGCTAAAACACCAGCGCGAGAACTTCTTGAGGCTTACTGGATAAATGCCAAAAACCCTACAATGAATAGCGGGTAGGAATGCCCAGAGGTCACAAGCGACCTGGTTCCGTATCTTCGCATCAATTTCTGACGAGTGGTGGTGCAGTCATCAATCATAGGCGACTATAATCAGTTGTTCTAATTATCCTCATTGCAAGTCACGAAAAAAAATCGGTGTTTTTCGAGCTGTTGATCATGTAATTACCATGGAGTCTTTCGTCTTTTTGTAAGTGTTATTGAAGCGTTTGTATATCAGTGTGCCCTTCCAGGCTCTGAAGAAGGCGATACTGACGAAAGGTCAGACACTGTTGTATTGTGTTGTGTTTTTCTATGGAAGTAAATATATGCCTTTTAACAATCTCGCAATTGCTGAACAAGAAAACGACGCATTCATATGCAATCAGTCACCTCTACGATGTTTAATGGAGTTGAATGCGTGGTACATCTATAAAGGGCTGATCAACGCCGTACGTTTTATCCTTTTACAAGTCCGCAAATAGCGCGAAATTAGGCGCCAAAGCCACGCAAGACTAAGGTTGTTGCGTTACATGTTGAGAGAAGATGTGCTCATAACCACATAGTACTCTATTATTACCAAAAATATTACCCATCAGAGAAAACACAAGCAGTCTAACACATCCGTTTTCGGGTTGGGCAAGCTTGAGTTCAACGAAGCTTGATTTAGAAACTTTTGAAAATCAGCATCTCCACCAATAAAATTTAAACTTTTATTAAAGTACAAATATATCATCCAAGATAATTATGCATAACCATATAGGTGTATGATGAGAGACACAGAGTGAGATTCAAAACAATAACAAGTGACGATTAGACCCGCACGGAGTGGTTGGGCTCCAGCTGAAGTTTATATGTGCTAAGGTAGACGTTGTGAGGAGCAGACTCGACAGTAAGATCACTCTTCTCGTCGTCTTCGATACGCGACTTCGTGCCCTGTGGAGATGTAGACGGCATTGAGATACGACGTGCCTGCAAATGACTGCTTAGGATTTTGGGACACCACTTTCTGGATTTCTAAAAATTCCTCAGAAAAGATAGATCAATACACGATTCAATCGACAAGAACCGCGATATTCTTTTCGACATGAATCAGTAGTGCAAAAACTGGAACTCAACAAGTGTAACTGCTGTTGACTATCGAATGTTAACTTCTTCTCAAATATTGAGGGTGTACATATAACGTACACTCGATTTTAAAGTAGAGGAGATCCAAGCCATAATGAATAATAAGTGTTAAATAGCACAGGATTAAAAATGCTGCAGTTAATATTTTAAACAGAGTAGATATTGTAAATAGCATGCATAAAGGATAAACGACAAAGCTCTCGACGTTGATCAATCTCTGAGAGATGCGCCATGCATTCGACTTCATTAAACATCGTTTGGAGGTGATTGAATGCATATCTGGCCCTTACAATGATTCGGAGTGGCCTACTGATGTATCGAACCAGTGCTGCTATCCTCCCAGACAAGTTTGGTACCAATTTGCCGATTCAGGAGAGATGGAATGCTTGGTGGGTTATGGGCGCGGGGATCGATTCCACGTGTATGTTGCAAGGCGCCTTCTACCATTGCGCCACACGCGCCCAAATAGCGTGCATAGGAAGAGTTGTGTTAAAGCTGGTGAATTTTATGAATATATAAAATCCACACGGAAACAAAAGGATGATGAAGTTTGAGCGTGAAGTTTGTTTCCAATAGATAAGATGCATTTGACCATCGCTTTGTGACAATACTGCGAAGTAATATCTAACGGAAAGTGGGGAAATAAACAGCACAAGTTTTGAATCAACAAGTGGGAAAAATGCAGTCAGCGCAGCACCCGTTCCCCAGAATCAACTACCATAAGAACATTGCCACATTTCTTTTAATGAAAATAGGAAGTGGAAGCACTCACCTTCCCAGTTTTGTCACTCCACTTTTTTCCTCCGCGCTTCTTCGATATGTGCGGATTGTCTTGGTAGAGATTCTTAAGTTTATACATTCGAAGCTGTGTATAAACTCGCTTCAACTCCGCCTGAAATAGCAATATTAAAACTCCATAAAGGTACCTACTTGTTTTACAGACGCACAATTATTCCCACGTAAGTTCATAGGCGTTTATTCTTATTGCTATTCTCACTGTTTTTATATAGCTCTCCCGATTACATCTCGCGCATTATAGGAATATCGAGCTAACCAGTCGCAATGGTATGAGATGCGTCCATAACTATAAGATAAAATAAGGGCGGGCTTAAACCTTCGGTGGTACACTTCGTGTAGTTTTTTCAGCACAATGAGGTGGCACACTGCCGCGAGTTCAACCTATTATGAACTCCGGACATACTCCACCTGTGTCTCTGTTGGTTGATGCCATTTCAATTAGTATAGGGACAAGATAACATCATGATCCACCATATTCTGTGCATTTCATCAAATGTTCGACGCATTCCCAGCGATGCCCAAATTTCGGCGGCTGAGATGACATGTAATTTTCGCTGCGAAATGAAATCAGCGCATCTGTCGTAGTTCCCCACTCCAGAAGGGCTATACTCCTTTCTTGTTTTCCAATGTGTTCTTATTTTTATTTCTTCACTTATTCCGACTGTTTTTTTAAAAATATTTCACCTATCCTCTATGTTCTTCTACATAGATGTACCACACATTTTTGGAATATTTTTTCCATCTTTGCTATGCGACGAAAAAAATTAGCTCCTTTAGGTTCATCGTTAAACCACGATTACGTTTTTAAAACCTTTTTAAAATATTGTTTAATATACAACAATATATTATAATACTAAATACGGTTTTTTTAAAACATTTTCTGTACGGTTCTAGTACGATAATATACCCAGTAGCCATTATGGTGATTGGGAAGAGAAGAACAATCAATTACATGACGGTGAAGAGCGAAATGTACTTATTCCTTATCAATTCTTCAGTCAGATTAAATAAGAAGCTAAAACGCCTTTGGAGGTTTTTGTGTCGTCCTACTGAACAGTTTGGAGAAAGTGAATAAAAGCATCCCAAGGAAGATGACAAGATCAGTGGGCAGTGGTGAGCAATGGATCATTCGTAATTTAATGACAGCCGTTTTGTCTTTTGGAGTTAATCGACTGTTTCTGTTCCGATGCACAGAATCAATGCATTGTTGTGAATTATTTACGACTGATATTTGAAGTTTAATTGTGAACGAGACCAATCGACAAAAACGGTAGAAGGGTCAATTGTGTGAACCGAGACCTGCTGAAGAGATGAGAAGATTCACAGGTTATAAAATAAGTGTTCAAAACTTACAATGTTTCCTGTACACTATGAACGCGCAATCTATGGACCTATGCCGAAACTTTGGTATACTTGAAGATGCCGTACTGCTCTCCTTAGTGCTAATAGTCTTGACGCGGGACTTAGTGAGACGAACGAACTCTTCCAGAAAATAGTTTTTTTTGTAAATTACGAAGTACAAAAAGTATCTTTTCTCGGACGACACTGAAAATATGTGTTGTAGTGAAGCTACCGGTTTGGTACACTAAAAAACCCTATGCTGTAGAAGAAAGAACTATGAAGAAAATACACTGAAATCAATGCACATCGTCAAGAATGTTGTGGTGGAAGGAAATCAGAAATTCCCACAGACTAAAAGGGGGTATGCAGCGTATGCTGAAAGGATACAATCGGCCAGTTCACATATCAAAATCGGGTTATACGTTTTTCTGAAGAAATTTTAATCCCAATGACGACGCATAACATGAAGGTTGGCTACGATAGCAAGGAAATTTTTGCTTTGCTTAGAATACAGCACGAAAGACTAACTCGAATGACTTTAAAAATATTATAGTCGGAACAAGAAGTGAGAGTTTCCACGAAAGCTTGCAACTGAAGCGTTTGCTGAGGACTTTAACTATTCAAATTGTGTTTCCATTATGTCAATGTTTTATTTACTTTCTAGTACAATTTTTCACGGTAGGGTATTGTGTAAAATTATAAGCGTTTCTGTTCCGATGCACAAAACCAGATAATTGCAAAACTCCGTACCGCAGGTGTCTGTGGTGGGGACCGAACCCGCTATTACTTTTACGGGGGTAACATGTTCACTACCACACCATGCGGACCCTTCATCCCGCTTTTATCTCAGCCGTGTTGTAATTTATGTGTGGTATAAACAATCACCTGTCAACGGGATTGTTCTGGAAGTATAGACCGGCACTGAACCCAGTTAAACTGAGACTGTAGTCGAAATCACAACGTTAACTTTTTATTTGCTGCGTACTATAATTTTTCATGGCAAGGTAATAGGTGAAATAGTGTGAATGATAGGTTATGTATTAACTGGGTTCGGTGCCGATTTATGCTCCGCAGATCAACCCCGTTGACGGGTGATCGCTGAGCTGATGGCATCTATAAGACACGGCCGAGAGAAAGTTGAAACGAAATACGCGCATGGTGTGATGGTAAACATGTTAGTCCTCGTAAAGGGCAATAATGGATTCGATCCTCCCCGCGGACACCTGTAGTCCAGAATTTTTCAAATGTCTCAGCATCGTTGTGGTTATGTTTTCAGTGCTTTTCAAAATTTTAACTGTACAGAACTTTAAAAGTGAAAGAATAATTCGATGTTTTTCTTCAATAATCAGACACGAATAACGAATAAACGGCTCTGAAGAAGGCGAAACTGCCGAAACGTCAGCTATTGTATCCTAATAAATTCTAAAATACCAACTTCCCGTCTTATTGAAGAAAAACATCGAATTATCAATCAATGCAGAGGTTAGTAGAAAGTCGATCTTGGGAATTGCTAGGTGAAAGAATAGTTTAGAAAATCATATACACTTTTAAGAGAACAGAGTAGTGTCTCTTCTAAAGGTTACCTGTTAAAATTGTTATAATTAGAACAGGCTTTTCATAGCGGTAGAATAGAATTTATTATTAGGAATTATAAATTAAAAACTATTAGGATGGAATTCTTGGTATTAAACCATCAACTGCTTCCAGGAGAATGTGATAACTTGATACGATACGGTGCCGATGCAGCAGCATTAGTTACCCGAAAAAGACGTGGCAGATGGAACTTTTGCTTGTGATTCCCTTCTTAAGTGCAGAAAAATCATATCTGACATGCACCGAAGGAAAAATGGATAATAAACAAAGAAATGGAAAGAAAAAAGATTTCTAAGTCCCACTATGGTCTATAGACCATAGAAAAAATATGGTGAGCTTGGGATCCTTATATTATAAGCTGCTTAATACTCTTTCGTTAATTATTCGTTTGGAGTTATCTAAACCAGGGTTGTTGTTGTGTGATGGTAAGGACGACGAATACCTTCAAGTGTCATAACGGTTTTACAGGAGTGGTAAGACTGGTAGGACGTCTATAGCTCTCACTTTCTTTCCGGTGGTTTATTTTAACATATAGAACTATTTTCCAACATTATTTATTATCAATTGATAGATTGTAGAACATATCTTGCGTTGGGCGTTGGTTGAGAAAAGCTCTAACCCGCACTTAGGAATATACAAAACACCGCTTTCCAAACGAATTCCCTAACCAGAAATTTGAGGTCTAATCGACTACTATTTCAATTCCAAATGCTGTAGTAAATGCTTGTTATCCTATAGAACGCGCGGATATAAAAAGTACTGAAATGGAGACCCATCCTATAAGTTGCAAAACACTTCCAGATGTTAACAGTAATGTGTTTTTATTGTATGATGGACTGTAGTAAAAGGATAAAGGATAAGGCTCACGGCGTTGGTCAATCCTTGAGGGATGTGCCATGCATTGGACTTCATTAAGCATCGTTTGGAAGTGATTGAATGCATATCTGGTCCTTACAATGATTCGCGGTGGCCTACCGATGTATCGAGCCAGGGCTGCTATCCTCCCAGATAAGTCTCGTAACAATTTGCCCACTCCGGAGGGATGGAAGGCTTGGTGGTCCGTGGGCACCGGGATCGATTCCACGTGGTTTTTGCACGGCGCCTCCGACCACTGCGCCACACGCGCCCTATGGATCGTAGTAACATATAGTAAATAGCACTATAAACATTATTCATACTCATAGAACGATAGCACAAAGTATTTTCAGCAATCCATTGCTGTTGACAACCAACAGAGTCCTCTAATTACAAAAAAATTAAAAAACCAACAGGTGCACGAAGGCTGGAAATTGGCCGTCTTCCAGCAGCAAATTCGAAATCGGGTATCGCTGAGAGGGTGTTAGCATCAAATCAAACTATGAATTCGGACTAGTACCGCTAATAACTTATCCAGTTGGAGCCAACAATTAACAGAAAGCACCACAGTGAGCAGAGAAACTGTTGTGTTCCATCGCGGCAACTATACACATATATTTTAGGTTTTGGGAGTAAGGGAGAAAACTCCAGAACCTGGACAGAACGTTTCGGCTCGATAAACTAGTACATCAGACTTTCCATATTCTTCTTAACATCTATCCAGAGGAGAACATACCTAACACAGCGGTGTATGACAAGCTCGACACGGGTGCTTTCTCGCATAAAGTATCAATAACAAGAGGCCTCATAGGAAAAGTATGACTTCGTACCGAATGTTTGAAATCCAATCCGCAGTAGAGGAACGTGAAAGACGCGATGATTAATTGAATTACTAACTAATTGTACATTGTGCATTACGAAAAGTTCTGGAATTCACTCAATGTCTTCATGATGACAGCACGGAAATCTTAATGATTAAATTACTTTGCAGAATTCTTGCAGCTGTAGCATAATAACTGTTACAAAGCTAAATAGCATGCAAGCAACAACACCGACAGGTGACTCAAATAGTTGTACACAATAAGACCACATATGTACGGAAGTATCGGTGCAAATGTTAATGAGTAGAAGTGAAAAATAAATCATTTCAAATTAGAAATAGCAAGGATGCTAAGATATGAGCAAAACTCGAGACCTCGGTTGGGGGTACGAACCTGTAGTTGCTCTCATCAGGGGCTACTGCACCAACCGAGGCTCTTGCTCTGCTTTTTTCTCAGCCAATTTTTAGCATAACGCTGATATTATCAATCATCCTTTCCGTAAACGACAATGATCTGGGAAGCATAAACTGGAATTGAACCCAGTTAAGCTGAAGCTCCAGCCGAAATCACAAAGGTTCAACTCTTAATTACTGTCTATTCTTAGGAATAAGCAGTAAATAGAAGTTGAAACACTGGAGGCCATCGTTAAAGAATTTCGGAAAGGCAAATGTTTTCACCAGAACATTTAGTAACTTCAGTGCAAGAATGTTTAAATAATATTAACTGTAGTAACACAATTAATTAAACCAGGCTTTGTTTTGATCCATGATAATGCACGAGCAACAATTTCTCGACTCTTCTTAAAATTGAAAAATTTAAGTTGGAAAATGCATAGGTTTTTCCACTTCTTAGTCGATAGTTAGACCTGGAAGTAGTGAAGTCCTACTGTAATCCATTGCATTCCTGTGAAACTGTGCTTTTTATGAGAATATCTTCTGATAGAAACTCCCATAAATTCGGAAGTATTGCAAATCATGAAAACTCCTGTAGCCATATGAGAAAGTGACTAGTGACTGACCCTGATATCCTCTGGATTCATTTCAGCGATAGGAACTTCGGCGAAGTCTATGGTACCGTTGAGAATGTTGTCCCTGAGCTTAGCAAGCGACGGGTGTGCTCTTCCTGTGTGCCCTCCCAACGTCATCGAACGTCGTGTTGACTCACTCGACACCTGAGATCAGCAATCCATTGTTTGGTCCTTGAAAATCGAAATCGAAGCACATGAATTAGAAATTCCTCAATGGTTAGCTTATAGTATTTATGCATAATGCAAAAAAGGTTGTGGGACAGGAGAACTAAGAACAAAGGTGAAGGACAACAGGAAATTTTTTCCACTGCTTTCTTTCGGATTAAACAATAGTATTACTAGGATAAAACATATAAGTAAAGGACAGTATTTGAGTTTGGTTGGTCAGAATGAAAACGATCTTAGTTCACCTAGCGTACACTACCACCGTTAAGTAGAGTTCCCAATTCTGTCTTAACATAACTGTTTCGCCATTTTAACCACTGCTTAGCATGATTCTGACTATCACATTACATTATCAATTACGAAAAAATCAAAATTGTGTCTCGTTTTTATACGAGGTTATGGCACCATGCATGAAATGGATCATCTCATCTCCATCAAAGACGATTTGCAGAGGGAGTAAGCAAAAGGAAACATTCTATGGCATGCACAACTGACGTGAAGACAACTCATCCAAGTATCCCATTAGTTGCAAAACTCTGGACCGCAGGTGTCTATGGTGGGGAACGAACGCGCTATTATCCTTTCCGGGGAGTAACGCGTTCACCACCACACCATGCGGGTCCTTTGTTTCGCACGTCTCTCAGCTATTTCTATCGATCTTTTTGCCACAGCAATCACCCGTCAGCGGGGTTGATCTGGGGAGCACAAATCGGCATAGAACCCAGTTAAGCTATGGCTGTAGTTGAAATCACAATGTTTAACGTTTTGTTTTCTGCCTTCTATAATTTTCATGGCAGGTTACTAAGCGAAATACAACCACAACGTTGCTGAGATATTTGCAAAACTCTGGACCGCAGGTGTCTATGGTGGGGAACGAACGCGCTATTATCCTTTCCGGGGAGTATTTTGCAGAGTTTTGCAAATATCTCAGCAACGTTGTGGTTGTATTTCGCTTAGTAACCTGCCATGAAAATTATAGAAGGCAGAAAACAAAACGTTAAACATTATCCCATTAGTATAAAGAACTCGAAAATTATTGTTATCCGAAAGATGCTATTAAAATCCACACCAGATGAGCAGAAATCCATGAAATGACTGACCAAGTAGAACTTCGGTGCGATGATGATCACAATGTTCACAGAGACGGTCAGCTGCAACTGCACGAACGAAATCGTGAACAAGGTGTCGCTGTGCGCAGAATTGCGGATCGAATATCTGGAGATCAGAAGTCATAAGGCACTCACGATTTTTCCAATACGTGTTCTCTTAGCAAAGTTGATATCGGAATGATACTGAAACCTAAACATCGAATGAGAAGCGTCACCTTATGAGGTTGGCCATGAGCGTGATAACGGCTTCCAAGCAAACCGCTACTGTGAATTGCCATCGCTCTAACCAGTCGCTATTTCTGGCCTGTAAATAAGAACGTCTTGGATTTTTCTGTTTCAAATTTTAACGCGAAGGAACTAAAAATTGCTAGACCCTTCTCCAAGTTTCTACCAATGGAACCGCATATTTTCTTCGCTCCTAACAACGAAATATTAATGGAGAGTGAATAAATCTTTTCAAGATAAAAACAGCTAGAAACCGAACAAACACTATTGAAATTGGCTTCGAGCAGCAAACCTACCTTATAGCAAAGACGCATGCCGTAGAGTAGAAACAGCAGCTCGTAACAGTGCCAGATGATGTGCCAGCCCTGCATCCGACACTGAGGCCAAGCCGTTTTCCATAATGCCGAGTCACCCCACGACCCCACCGTCCACGCCATTAAACCTGAAACGAACCCCAAAGAGTAAAAATTCACAAACAATCAAACATTCGAATGTTGAAGGTATTACAACATTTAAGTTTTATGCTATGTAAGACCATATCGCATTTCATTAAAACGATAAAAGACGGTGAAATTGGAAAGCAGGAATCCACTATTTAAATAATTTGATGCGTTTTCAGTATAACAGCCAGATAGAGCAGCCAATATTCAAGTAATTAGTCACTACACAGAAATAGCTCCAGAAAATAGCATTGTAAAATATCAGCACTGAGAATTTTATCCGAAGTGTTAGTCTCCAAATTCTCAATGGACACTCGTTTGTCCTTTCTTAAAGCAATTGCATATTACAGTAGTTTGACACGCCACCTTAGTCAGTTGCCGAGCCGTTTCTTATACATATTAGCCGGCACCTTGATATTCAAAGCCAATTTCCTCGTGTATAGATGAACCAAAGAGTTAAAGTGAATGAACTAACCCGTTATTGTGAGAGCGAGCATACCGACCAGATATTTCACCATATCCTTCTCCCTAACCGAAACATGCTGTGCCTTTCTAACACGGTATTCTTGCAAATTCCTAAATACATGAACGATATAGAGAATATTCCAAAGATGAACTTTTCATAACGAATATTTTGGAAAGAAACCCTTAAGAGTTATGAGTCGTCAACGGTGAGCAATAAATATAAAACCTCTTAAGATTACAATGATGCTGAGTATTTGCAAAACTCCGGACAGTAGGTATCTGTGGTGGAGAACGAACGTACTATTGTCCTTTCCGGAGAGTAACGTGTTCTCCACCACACCATGCGGGTCCTTCATGCGAAACGAAGAACGGGGAAGAGTTTTACAAATATCTCAGCATCATTGAAGTTATACTTCGCAATATACCCTGCCATTAGAAAGAGTAGGCAGTAAATAATAAGTTAAAATCCTCTTAAGGTTCGCAAAAAGTGGAAATTATCTAGTAGTAGTAGCCAGTTAATGACGAGTCGCATTAGCTGATATGAACACCGAGGCCTAGATCGAGGATGTAGACTCCTAGAAATCTCGTCACCTGTAAATTTTGAGCACAATGGATCCGTAAAAAGTGCTGAAACCGATTTGACGCAACCAAACGGCCACACAACAACCGGCTTGCGGCGGAACGAACCAGTCGATGAGCAGCTGAAATTCTCGAAATACTTATTCGATCACATAGAGAATTGAGGATACAGTATATAATGCCGAGATATTTGCAAAACTCCGGACCGCAGGTGTATGCGGTGATTTTGATATTTCGCAACATACCCTGCCATTAAAAAGAAGAAGGCAGTAAATAAAAGGGTTAAGATTGAGGATACAATGTTAAATGTTAATCAGTTCCGGAGGGATGCGCCATGCACTCGACTTTATTAAGCACCGTTGGAGGTGATTGAATGCATATCTGACGTCTACAATGACTCGCGGTAGTCAGGTTAGAGGTGCCATTTTGTGTTATAGGTCTGGTACTAATTTACCGATCCCGGATGGATTAAAGACTCGATGAGCCTGGCCACGAGCTCGAGCTAGCAATCAGTTCACTGTGTATTCCAGGACACCTCTAAGCACTGCGCTACACCTGTCTGCTAATAAAGGAACATAAAATAAAACATTTAGCTTCACGTATTGCCCTCAACAATCTTAGATGTGCAGTCCTCGCAAGAAAATACTATTCTCCTGTCGTCCACAGTTAAGGTAAGCTGCCTACTTCGGCGCTATTTCTTAAACATTAACAACGTTTACCTGGAGCAAAGCGCTGGAAAAAATCGACAACGAATAGATAAACAATGTAACCAGAAATAGCAAAGCTAGCACTGAATTTAAGCAGTTCCGTAAGATAAAAATTCATCTGCATAGGCGGATCGGAGGTTTGAAGCTCAGTAATTTGAATTCTGGACAATTTCACAACATTGAACGAAGTACTTCCGTCATTCTTCATAATTTCAAAAAGACTTCAATTCTGGAATACTTTACTAGATAAACTTAGCATGATAAACTGAACCACAAAATGTTGCAAATAATTACAAGCAACGCCAGTTTCATCACTTACAGGCTTCTACCCAAACAATGTGTGCTTTAGTAATCTCTTAAACGCAGCACTAACATAGCACGATAAAAAGAACGACTCGTTCCAGAAGCTTCCAGAGGAATAAAATGATGATGTAGCACAGAAAACATAGGATACGATGGATACGGTGCTATCCTGGAAGAACAGTCACTTCCTCAAAACAACGATTCGCCTATGCCATCATGTGGAGGTGCTGTGGTTGGCAGGAAAGAAGGGCTAATAGCACTAAGCGACAAACACTTCTTGGGTTGGTCTTAACAGAAAAGATTGTATCTGTAAAATATTATGAAACTTGGAAGTTGTCCTCTGATGTGATTATACGGTAATTGGACAGATGTACACTGCAAGGTGCTTTTTACGTGGAGAATTTGAGTGATATTCCCATCTCTAATTTACAGGTGAAACTACTTATAGGCAAATAGTGCTTAACAAAACACAACAATGAACTTTCCGTTAAAGAGATTGCTGAATGAAAGTTGCAAAAGAAACTGAATAAATAAATAAATAAATAAATAAATATATATATATATATATATATACATACCTTACTTCATTGATAAGCTAACACGGAGATGTTACCACATATTTATTCGGCTAATGTTTCCACCTCTTCAACTTCCTCAGATCCGATGAACCGATTCAATGTCCACTCCACAGTCTTCGCTTCTCTCGATGTGGTGTCTCCCTTATAGTATCGAGTCAGATCTTCCTCAGTGGAGCACCGCTCGAATGAGTATGTACATATTATAAACACATATACATATACACATGCATATACATATGTATGTTTATATATAAAGCTCTCCCGGCGTTGATCAATACCTGAGGTATACGCCATGCATTCAACTTCACTAAGTGCCGTTGGAGGTGATTCAATGCACATCTGGTTTTTACAATGACTCGCGGTGGCCTACCAATGTATCGAGCTAGTGCTGCTATCTACCCAAACAAGTCTAGTACCAATCTGCCGACCCAGGAGAGATGGAATGTTTGGTGGGTCATGGACGCGGGGATCGATTCCACATGCATGTTGCAGAGCACCTCCCACCACTGCGCCACACGTGCCCTATATATATATATATATGTATATAAATATATGAACATATATATATATGCACATGTACATATATACATGTAGTATATACATATATCGAGTAGTCTCTCCGTGAAACTCCGATTTTACACTCTGAACATTTGCTGATGATTTTATAAACGTGTGACAACGCATTCCAATGAGATTGGTTATATCCGGAAATTTTATTAATCCCTTTCCAACAGTTGACAGGCACACTGAAAAATGCGAAAGCACAACCCATTCACAGAGAACATGAGAACGAACTTAATCTAATCACTTATGTTTCCTCTTCTTTTCTGAAAAATCGACACTTCGAAAAGATTTGAACTTTCTGATTCGTACTGCAGACAAAGGAAAATGTCTGTGTGGCCAGATTCTCGATGAAACCGTTGCGAAAAGTTGTTACTCTTCGATCAGTTCTTTATCCAATGAGATCGTCTAGACAGCATCACTGTACTAACCGAAAACTTCCTTCCAAGCATTTTGAGTTAACATGGCTTGTTCATTTAAATAATAAGGCGAAAAACATTCTACTATAAAAGAACAAAGCAGTCGCAGTTTGACCGATATGTTAAGTGCTAACCGATGTGGCTTGTGTTCTACGAAATACTTTACTAGCAATGCACATAGTTGAACAGATTCAGAGTACAGTTGGCATAGCGTTGTCGGCTAACGAAGCGGCTTATTACACTGCGCTACGGAATCCTAATGAGGACATTATTAATCGAAAATGACAAACGTTGATCGTCTAACTCAGGTTACTACCAATGTAACATTCCTGGAAGGTACCCATGACGGTGCACGACAAACGATGAGCATGATGCCTGCGATTTGATGAATGGTATACATGCTGTCGAGAATAGAATCGACAGTATTTTTCAGTGTTTTGATTTTCATCGACAGTATTTTTGAAACCAAACACCAGGGCTACTCTAAAACGCCTTGAATCGCCTCTAATCCATAACGGAAGATCCACAATGTCCTCTTATTTCAGGAACATTGTAGCACTTCAAGGCATACTTTATTAAAATAACACTTTACACAATTCTTCACCACTCATATCCTTAATATTTCCCCCGAAACGTTTGCTTACCTATTACGACGTAAAGTAGTCTTCCAGCCCAATCATCAGTCTTTCTATCTGGAGCTCCATATGAGGAAGGCAGAATAGCATCTGCGAAAAGATGAATTCCTTGACTGAGTGTTGCCGAATACTCTCACTCTTCATCTTTATCAAGCCTTATAACAGAATCAGCACAATGTTTTACCTTTTATTTCCTGCCTACTGCAATGTTCATGGCAGGGTACTAAGTGAAATACAACCACAACGTTGCTGAGATATTTACAGCACTCTGGACCGCAGGTGTCTATGGAGGGGAACGAACGCGTTATTGTCCTTTCCGAGGAGTAACGAGTTCGCTACCACACCATGTGAGTCCTTCGTTTCGCCTGTCTCTCAGCTAGTTCTATCGATCTCTATCGATCTAGTCCTATCGATATCAGCAATTCTAGTCAGCAGCAGAGATCGATAGAGGACCCGACACACATGGTGTGGTGGTGAACACGTTACATCCCAGAAAGGACAATACTGCGTTCATTCCCCTCCATAGACACCTGCGGTCCAGAATCAGCACACACACACTTGTTTTTTTACTGGATGACATCAACATGAAATGATGGATAAAGTATAAAGCTTTCGGCGTTAATCAATCCATGAGGTACGCGTAACGGGTTCAACTTCAGCAAGCATCGCTAGAGGTGAATGAATGCATATGTGGCCTTTACAACGACTTGCGATGGCTTACGGATTATTAAATCAGTGA
The DNA here is from genome assembly GCA_900624975.1 of Angiostrongylus costaricensis. Taxonomy (NCBI): domain Eukaryota; kingdom Metazoa; phylum Nematoda; class Chromadorea; order Rhabditida; family Metastrongylidae; genus Angiostrongylus; species Angiostrongylus costaricensis. The sequence continues at coordinate 76,000 of UYYA01004538.1, read as the reverse complement.
TGTCATCCTCTCAGAGAAGTTCGGTACCAATTTCAGGATCCCACGGTAACTAAAGGTTTGGTGAGACCAAAGGGATCGAGCTAACGACTATGTGTGTATTTGGCACCTCTAACCACTACGCTACATGCGCCCCACCATAGAATGTAGTAGTTAAATATATGTTCACAATCTCATCTTCTTGAGCGGATATGCTCGAACATGGCGGTCGAACACATAGTACAAAATTCAAAATATGTTAATTGTGTGTTTTAGACTAACTTGGCATAATTCCAGTTCAAGTCGCTGACCAATGCATCAGTTCAAACCTAAACCGCCTATATCTTCGTTAGTATGAGATCTATATTCCTCAAGATGACCATTGTCAAGATACTGTAAATTATTCGGAAATGTCGCGATATGTCGCGATGGGAGCGTGCAGATGAGTGATTGCGACAATTGCACTGCGAAGCCTGACGCATAAATGAACCTACACAATGAGACCCTAAGAAGCACAAAATGCAGAAGGAAAACAGAAAGCGCTTCACAGAAGCCTTTCATAACCTGCTCATCTGTCACGTTCTCGATAGACTAATAAGAGTAAGACTAGTACTTTGTCCTAACTTTGTAGTCAGTAGAGCGTATCCAGAAACAATGAAAATTTGGTAGAACTGGGCTTGTCGACAGGAATACAAGGACAAAATTGATGTTCTGGATAAAAATCGGTATACAGAGAAAGTCCGCAACATTTGTACTTCATCGAAAGTTTGTTCAAGTAGGGAAGATGTAATAACACCTATACAGAGAAAGCTAGTCAATAGATGAATTAGTGTTTCATCAACAGGCGTAGAGATAAGCCACCAAATTTGCTGATTTTGGAAAGAGCGATAGACTTAGTTGGCTTAAAATACGGTAGAATTTTCTGCACTAACTCAACATGTCCATAGGTACGGCAAAGGCAGGAGCACAGCGTCAAACTTGAAACATAATGAGATGAGACAACTGTTTTTAATTCAATCCTATATCCACGTCATTTGGACGAAGTTAGTCACCCCGTTAGTAAACTCATTGTACGGTTACTTCTAAGAGCATATTTACAACCAGGACAGAAAGAACTCCGGATTTGTCAAGCGTCATCTTTCACTGCTAGCAAAAGTAGGTTTGTCACTAAAATATCAACTTCCCTATTACACCAGAAAAATGTGGGAAAAATAAACGGAGAGAATTTCATGCCTCTTCACTGCAAGTATACTTTTTGCCTCTACTATTCAATACGAACTTCTATTTTCTGTTTTATGGAGACCAAAGATATAAAGGGTAAGTAGAAAGTTAGTAAGTCTTACAATTAGGTATAGAATGCTGGCTCCAATGAGGAACAACTCCATGAGAGCCCATCCGCGAGCCTCTTGACCGCGACGACGAGCACGACACACGATGGGAATCAGCGCCAAGCAGGCAGACGCGCACGCCGCGTTCGCCACCAGCAGCATCGGCCTGTCTGAAGCACACCTCTTAACGGTTTTCCTGGCTAGTGTACACATAACAAGTCTCCTTTGGATTCTTTTACAATATCCCAAACTTTGATGAAGTTACGACTCTCGATGAGTCGATGACTATGAGCTCTCTACGAAGGAGTTCTGTGGATGTTTCAAGAGTGCTTTTTGGAGATGGGAATTGCTCACGCTATTCCGAAAGAAAATAAATAGAGGAGAGCCGGTGCGAAAACCGACCTCACTAGTTTATCACAACGTTCCTTTTCGTATAGGATTGTTGCAGTAACTAGTACTATCAAGAAAAACGCACCCCTTAGAGAGGGTTTAGTGAAGCATTCTATACAAACAACAACAAGAAAAATGAAGCGTGTTCGAATTTCATAAACAAACCGAAGCACAAGCCCTGAAACTATTTTTTGCATGACTTTTCTATTTCACTAACGCTATTTGTCACAGAATCTCAAGATCAAGGCTTTTCAGGGTTGCCTAATAACGAAGAGAAGAAGTAGCGCTTACTTCTGTCTGAATCGGTTCTGCAGAGCGCTGTATCTTCGCCTTTGCCACAACATGTCTTGGCTAGGACTCTCAATCCGCCATGCACCGTCCATGTACACTAAATTGAATAAAATGTGAAAATTTACATAAGTAAGGTTATGCAGAGCGAGATTATGCGTGGAGATGTAACTAGTTGATACATCACACGAAGAGGAAATGCGCTCATGCAGTATCACGGCAGTCTGAAACTCCTACACTGTGTGGACCGAGCCCAAAGGCTAACGTGCGCATGCTCAATGAGGCTAAATTATACCGCGTATGCACGAAAAGCAGAAAAAACTACTAAGCAAATGATTTTACATGGCAATACAAATATAACCACAACAGTGCTGAGATATCTGCAAAACTCTGGACCGCAGGCGTCTGCGGTGGGGAACGAAAGCGCTATTACCTTTTCCAGAGGACAAAGGCGTTTACCATCATACCATGCAGGTCCTTCGTTTCGCTTGTCTCTCAATACAAATATAGATGGAAATTAGATAATTTCGAAAGACCAAGTGTTTACTAGATAGGGAACAGGATCCGTTATTGACATAAGGATGGTCAGTCCCATGGAACACATGGAAATAAATAGATCGATCCATAAGTTTCAGTGGAGTATATAGACTCCAGACATAGAATAACTCAGTGGAAATGGGAGCGAATTTAAAGTGCAGTAGGAAGTGACGATAATCATGAAGTAGGAAATCATAAGAGGAAGATGTGAGACATTGAAAGGTCCGTGGGCTAAAAAATACTATCCACATGTTAACATTTTATCTGCTGCTTTCTACAATTTTTCATGACAGGATATTATGCGAAATGCAACCACAGTGGTGCTGAGATATTTGCAAAACTTCGGACCGCAGGAGCCTGCGGTGGGGAACGAACGCGCTATTATTACCCTTTCCAGTGGCTAAGGGGTTCGTTCCTTACCGAAGACACCTGCGGACTACCCACATGGTTACAAACAATTTATTTGCTTTCACCGCCTAGAAATGAGTAAGGTTTGTAAAAAATTATGCAAAAAACCATGTTTTTTATAAACTATGCGTTATGTAAAATCTGAACGCAGCTTGTTTTACTTTCTGTAGAAAAAAGAAAACCAGTCTCATTAAACGTCTACAGTAAATTACTCGAAAAATGCATTAAAACGTCTTAGTAAGTGCGCGGCTGTTCGAGAGCGACATGCAAGTGAGTGCTGTTGAATTGATTCGGCAACTCTACGAGTACGGAGGGCCCTTATAGAGTTGAAGATCGGCAGGAGAAGCACGATTGCATCTCGACGGGATGTGTCGCGCATGAATTCTGACCATAAGGATAGGGGTAGACGATAAAGCGGAAAAATGTCCAGAATTGCCCACAGTTCAAGCGAATGTAACCGGAAAGAACTTGTAATCCGAGAGAAGCTCGAGGCCTATACTGCTGAATGGAGAGTGCCCGATCCACCCATGTTAATCTACTTGCATGTGGGTGATGTTTGTTAGCAAATAAATTCGAATAGTACTTCTTTGAGCGAACGAATCAGGTGGTTAGATCAAAGATAGAGTAGGAAAAGTCCACGACGACAGGCAGAAGAAAAACAAAATGGAAAGGCTGGCTTGCCCGACTAAATCAAATAAAAGTCAATCAAAAATAAGAAGAAATATGAAGAGACATCGCAGAGAAACATCCCTAACAAAAACTTTCTCTTACCCATAAATACACTGCAAATGTTGAAACGATGAAAAATTCTAGCAAAACCACGTACCTTTGTACTACATGGAGTAGCGGTGCACAGATCTAAATCGAATTCCATTCGAAGTGTCAAGTAGGCCCTTCGAGTGGTGGTATTAGGGTCCTTTGTAGGGAAAATAATTGTCGGCAACCATCGGTCCGTCCCATCTTTGCAGCTGTATTCAAGAGCGTAAAGCGGATTTTGACCAGTCAGATTAACTTTGAGCGGAAGTTTGATGTCAATCGAAGAGTTCTCTAAGAAGGTGGCGTCGAAGTCACGTGGATGTTCCGCAAAGAATCGCGCTAGCGGGATCAGACGCGGGAACTGTGCGTTGATCGTAGTCGAGAGCAGTCGACCGGCCGAGATCGCACGACCGCACTGGTGCGAGTCGTCGAGACGAGACAGAAGCTGAGACAGCGAGTCCTGTCCCAGGACCTGCGGCAGCAGTACCAGCAGGCCGAGCAGGACACGGAGCAGCCGGCCGTCGCCGCACTCGCACAGCATCGATCCCGGCGGCCGCCCACCGCGCTGGCCCGGAGCCCTGCGTGTCTGGCGGCCGAGCCGGCGGCTCTCGCCGGCCGGCGCTCTGTCGCTCCGGGCCGACCCGACGATAATCGGATGCATCAATTATCAGCACTCATCACTCGACTCGATCTCTCGTGTCGTGGACGTCGATGGCATCTGCCAGCACTGGCCCGTAGCGGAACAAACACCCTAGGCAAGCTTCGATGTCATAAACTGGCTGCACACGAGCCACTGCTCTTTTTCCGCAGACAGGCACGTCTCACGCGACTCCTCTCGGTTTTTTCCCCTTGTGGAGAAGAGACTCAGTGCATCTTATTACTGCACGATAACGAATGGAGATATTTTGACGTGGAGGCGGGACTCAAGATTTATAAGTTTTCCGTACTTGTTTTTTTAAAGAATGCTACAATCTTTGACACTTGGCAATAAGGTTTCGATGATAAATTCTACGTGGGAATTCTTGTTGCGCTTATCGTTCACCAGAACTACATAGTGAACGTGGGAAAGAACGAGCGCAAACGAAGGAAGGAGGGCACTCTTCAGTCATTCGACTCGCTTGGGAATGTCTGGGCATTTCGCATCTGCAGCGTTCTCAATCAAATCTTGTCCTCTTCTTGCACTAATCCACTTTGCATTTTTGTACCAGCCTCATCTCATAAATGATTAGTGCATTTCCTTTCTCTTCTACTTGTGAGACACTCGCTTCCAAATTCAGTAAAGAGCTGAGATGTACAAAAACATCAGCCGGTGTGGAATGTGTATTACATAAACAAGTTTATGCCTGGCAATAAACGTTACAAAAACTTAATGCCATTTTCCCATTCACTTCGTAATTTTGAGCTGAGAAAACTTTTTATTCCTCATTCGCGTACATAATGAACGCCCTGTAGGTGTATGTGTACAAACGAATCAGGAGTTATGTCAGTAGCTTTCAATCCACTCCATTTTGAATCACTGTTCAGCTCAGATAGGTGCTATACCGTCAGTTCATCTGTTCTGATGAAGTGTTGATTGCTTGGATCGGCTTTCTTTCTTTGGTAAGCTTACACGAGGTTGATGACTTTTTTCTCGGCTAACGTTTCGACGGTATCGTCTTCATCAGAGCGGCTGATCCGAGGCGATGGTCCACAGTTGTTCATTTTCTCGAGGTGGCGTCTTCCTGGTGCATCGAGGCGATACCTTCGAAACGTTAGCCGAAAATAATGTTATCAACCTCGTGTAAGCTTATCAAAGAAGGAATGTATATTGATTAGTCATACTGAGGTTAAAGGAAAGTCGGTTTTGAAATACCATTTCGATATGCTTTTTGATGCCACAATCACATGTTAGCAGTTTCTATGCCTTATTCGCCACTCGTGCAAGTGGAGTGAGAACTGTTCATCAGGTTTCGCCGCTTATTTTCGCAGCCGTCTGTGAAAGATGGAACGTTAGCGCGAAACATCGTTTGCTCAGTACATCCTCATTTTCAAAATTCGTGTGTGGTTGAAGCGAAATGTGATAATTTATTTCGATTAGAGACGAAGGAACAGCGAGAACACCCTTCGTCATCTTCTCGTCGTTCGAAATCCTAAATTTTATCCCAAATTTTACTGATTTCTATTGATTTGCCTAACAATAGCAATGTATTCAATGGGTTGTGTGTCCATTCACTTAGCGAAACGAATGGCTATTTGGCGAAATGCTCCCTCAATGCTCCTTGTTGAATACACTTCGGTGTGAATTATTGGACTACGTAACAACACTGCTAGAGGAAAAATTGAAAGAAAGTCGGTTTTTGAAATATTGTCACGCTATGTGCTAGTTGATAATGGTGCCGACTGCTACATGATGGGTTCGCCGGAGAAAAGCAAACGATTGTCAACAGACAATCACTATCGGCAACCGTCCTGTATGAAAGAGCGCCGCCGAGTGAGATTATTTCATTCGTTCATGAGGTGCCCAATTGGATTTGACTCGATACGATCACGAAGATCCACTTCGTTAAGAGAAACAACTGTGGACAATCCATTCAGGGAAATCCTGCTGTGAAGAAGGCAAAGGCGTCGAAACGTTAGCCGAACAAAGCTTTTCTTTTTTTTTTTTATCAATCTCGCGTTGGCTCATCAGTCAAAGAATACATGTTAGCTGAACAGTAATTGAGCATCCACTGAAGCAGCGGCCTCCACATTAAACACAACGCCGACTAATGGAGGGATAGCAGGAAGTTGAAAACGAAAATCTCTGATTCAATGAATAACAAGTGGTAAAGCATTTTCGTAGCGAAAGTCTCAAAGTCATATTCAGAACAACTTATGGATCAACGTGTCGTCCATTATGGCAAAAAACGAAGTCGAACATGGAAACCCATCACAAGATACAACTACCTCTCCATGCTGCTTCTTTGCATGATTCGATAGACAGCACAGTTCATCCACCCGACGATGTCGACTTCACATACAATCGTTCCTATAAGCTAAACAGCGGAGTTTTCAAGTATTCACAACAATTGAACTGTTCAGGTCACTTATATCTCGTTTTCGTAGCCTCGTATTGGTTTTGTTGAGCGAATGAAGCGAACTAGTAAATGGGTTGACTCAGAGCCAATTTTTCGACTGATGATACTATTTTATAAAAGCTTCTGAGAGGTGCCAAAGTTTCCGGACGATGCCCTTGTTTCACTTTTCTGAGTTTCCTCGAGACAAAATTATTCAATAATGGCATGTGTACGCTCTAACTTCATGAGATTGACGACATTCTCTAAATCAGAATGCTTTCTTTTGTTGCACTCTTCTCGAAATTTTAAATTTGCAGCATTTGTTTCATTATCTTCAATTTGATTTTGGGTTTTGATGGGTGTATGAAGCGTAGTGGTTAAAGGTGCCCTGCAAAACCCACTGGATCGGTTTTGGCTCCATCCCGCGTCCAGAGCTTACCAAGTTTTCCATCCCTCCGGGATCGACAAATTGCTACCAAATTTTCTACGAACAGAAACAGTGCCTTGATCTGTTAACCACCACGAGTCATCACGTGAGCTCGATCATTCAATCTCTTTTACTATGCTTGACGAAGTCGAATGCGTGGTCCATCATTCAACGATTGAGGAAACCCAACGCCTTGTTCTTTATTTATAGTTTAGATTGCACTCGTTAACAAATATTTGTCTTGAAATTGAGAAAGTGAAAAAAATATGTGAAAAACAGAATTCTATAACTGTCCGCCTGTCGTTTTCGGATTCCGTCTCCTCCAAAAAGAAACTTCCGTTTAGAGTGGCATGATAAGTTGACAGCTCAACACAGCTATTGCTGAACGCAGTAGAACTGCAGCGCCCGTTCATAAGCCTGTTGACGCATGCGACGCACGGTCTCGTCCTTCCGCAGCTCGTCTGATAGAGAAGCAGTTACATAAAATCTACCGTTTATAATTTCATGTATAATCCTCATACGAGTTAACTCATCCTGGTGCACCACAAAGCCTTGATTTACCTGTGGTCTGCACAACAACCTGTTCGCATTTGGCGCTTTATTTCCTACTACACCAAAGTTCTCAATTACTTTTGTCTCGTAACAGCTTATTCTTTCACATAATTTATCGTTTATCATTTCACAGAGTAATATTCAACAAAGAACTAGGATGGAATTTCTAAGTAATAATCACAAGAAGATGTCATGAACTCTTACCACATAAGATGGGAAATGACGGCAGGAAGTTGGAAACATGATGAGAATCATTCAGTGGTTGCGATGGTGCACAGAATAAACTCTATTGAGCTGGCCGAAGTGAGTGTGCGTAGTGAGTAGCGCAGATCAAACAAGGAAATTTGACATGAGGGAATGGTGTACGACCGACGATAAGTGATGACCAGAGGCGCTTGTGCCCGGAACCGGCTCGTTTGCTTCAATCGAGATTGCTCTGCTTCACGTACACCGAGTAGTAAAACACTAAAAAGTGAAAATATTACCATCAGAAATAGTAGATAACCGCATCAAATCCGTTTTCTTTACTGTTTCCTTACGGAACTTCTAGCAAATGACCGATTCCGACATCAAAATGGGATCCAGTCAAACTGTAGATTTCATGGTACGGTAGTGCAAGCACTCTTACTTCCTCAAATCATTCACTCATTTTGGCGTACACACATATTTCTTATTTCAATTGCAGGTGATTGAGAACCATCTATGAAAGTCAAACACTGAGTTCTTGTTGTAGTTTACTAATGAAAAGCTGGAATAAAAAAGTTTGTTTAGAGTTTTGTCTAGAAATAACTTTAGCTTACAAATACTTGGCAGACATTTGATTAAATTCATATCATTTTTCATACATCACAGCATACAATCTAACAGGAGTTAGAGCAGCAAGATGGATAAATAATCGTACTTCCTGACGATGATAGAAGCGTGTTGGCGCAGTGGTCGGAGGCGCCCTGCAACACACACATGGAATTGATCCCTGCGCCCGTGGCCCACCAAGCCTTCCATCCTTCCGGGGTCGCCAAACTGATACCAGATTTGTCTGGGAGGAAAGCAGCACTGGCTCGATAAATCGGTAGGCCACCGCGAGTCATTGTAAAGACCAGATATGCATTCAATCACCTCCAACGATACTTAGTGAAGTCGAATGCATGGCGTATCCCTCAGGGATTGATCAACGCCGAGACTTTTATTCATACCGACGATGACCGTTTCACACGAAGCACACTGGCTCCTTGTATACCTATCCACTCAACCTCTTGTGATCAATAGTTGCAAGTGACCACTTACTGACTAATGATTAGTATTGAATTGAAATGAGAAACGTCTTGCGGGTGTATTCCATGAGACTCATCGTATCTATGGAAATTCCTTTTCCAACATTAAAGTCTATAAACTTTTAACGTTCCCCGAAAGACACGACTCATTTGCAGACCGATCACATTCTTGTCTACCGCCTTGGTGGAGTCCACTCGACGACGGTGTCATTCTTTTTGTGCCAGATAAGACCAGCATCAGACAAGAATTTACCAGAATCGGCAAAGGATAGGAAAGACACAAGGTGCCACCAATAATTTCGTGAATACAATGTTATTCTTTGTGCCCTTCACATTCATAGCGGTAGAACAGCTATATCTATCGCTTAATGGACTCCACAGCACAGATTCTATGCAAGTCTCATACGGTCTACATCATCTGCTCCCGGCCTTAACATGCCCACTGGTACACGCCAACGATTTTTTCTTTACAAGTCCCAGCTGAGAAACCGTGAGGATATTTAACGCAAACCTTTGAAAAAAAAAGAAAGTTAGAACATGACAGCTTCCGGACTTATAATAGTTCAACAGATTCTCTACGAGTTGCTGCCTCCAAATATGTGTCCTAGTTGCATACAAAAAGAACATTAAAGGGAATCCCGATACAATCAAAACGATCTTGGAGGAGAAAAAGGAAGAAATGGGTTTACATACTCACTACATGGATAAAGTACCCATGTTGACATTCAGAATGAGGTTTCAGAGTATTTAGCCAATTACCGCAGCCAAACGAACACGCGGATACGTCCACTTCCTTGGACGACAAGCTCAGCCAATGAATCTGTTGGGAAAAGTTATGGAACTCGCAGGACATGTAAAGACAGCTCATCTAAATAAGTGGATGAACAAATTTACAGTTAATCATTGCTCATTTCAGTAATCATCTAGTGTCATATATGGAAAAAATTGCCGGTCGATATTGACGATTCACCGGCTTTCTAAACTTCATTTTATGTAGAGAATTTCCATAAAAATGAAATGAACTGTTTGTTGGAAGGCAGAGTGCCTCCCATCCAAAGATAAATTTGGGGCAATTTCATCACGCAACGTCCCGGAACAAATCGCCAAGATGCAGTCAACGACGGATTGGAATAACATCTTCCGAAGATAGAAACTGATGAGTCCATGTGGCAAAGATAACAAATCGAGTGGAGGAAATGCTGAGGCCCGCATGACATCTGAGAGCGGATCACCACAGTATCGAAGTAGACTAAGTACTTACACAGTTGATGATTCTTCTATGACATTCGATGGTAGTACAACTAATTTCGCCACATTTAAATGTAGTCTTAAATCCCATCAAATTTAAATATAGCACAAAGAAAACGGTGGTGTTTAGAACACTACTGAGCTCCCATTCACCTCGACGAGGGCTTTTCGATAAAAGAAAATTCTCGAAGTTTTCGCAGAATTTTCGCTGTTGGTCCACTTTTTTGGTGGAAGGTTGTGTTTAAGCTCTCACGTCGTGTGACTAACTTTCTCTTCAACTTGCAAGGTTTGAATTTCTTTGTCGTGTTTGTGGTTAAAGGGTCCACTGCTAAGAGCCGATAACTGGATTCAGTTTATCAGTATGATGTTAAGAAAACAATGTTAATTTTATATTCTATCTAAAGGTTGGTAGACATCCGTATCACTACGGGAATCCCAAGTGTATTGGGAGTAATCTTTCTTCTATGAGTGATGTGCTTTGGCAAGTAACTCCAAATCCAATCTCTGCTTGTCCGACTCCGCTCGGCTTATTTCTAACTGCATCTGTCTATTATCGCTGTTACCAAAAGTACATCACCATGTAAAGTTAGGATAAAGTAGAAATGCTTAAGCTTTATTGGATCCCAAAGTAGTTTAGGAAAAACTCAATATAAAATCCGGTCGATTATCATACATTTGTAAATACTATAAAGGATAAAGCCCTCGGCGCTGATCAATCCCTGAGGGATGCGCCATGTATTCAACTTCATTAAGCATCGTTGCAGGTTATTTAATGCATATCTGGCCTTTACAATGGCTTGCGGTGGCCTATCGATGTATCGAGTCAGTGCTGCTATCCTCCCAGACAAGTCCGGTACCAATTTGCCGACCCCGGAGGGATGGAAGGGCCATGGGCGCAGGGACCGATTGCACGTGTGTGTTGCAAGGCACCTTCGACCACTGCGCCACACGGGAACATGGTAAATATTATAACAACCTTAAAACAGAGCAAATCCCAGAACTAGACGCTTTCGCGCCAACAAGTTCACTACGACTCACAACCAAACAGTAGGACCTTTGTGAAGAAGCAGGAGTTCCGTATATGATAGAGATCGCTTCAATGATTTTGGTGAGAAAATGGCCTGCTTTGACCTAATTTGGCATTCTTTCCATTGTAACGAACTGGGCGGAATTCAGGTTGGCTCATTCATACGTCCAGGAATATTCCAAGAAAATCTTGTTTTGCAATGTACTGCTGGAACGAAAGGCTCTCAAAAGGACAGTTTGGTTTTTCAGAGTTATAATGGAGTTAGAATGATTGATGGATGGGATACATGGGAATCAAAGTGATTACTAGCACTCATTACATTCCTTAACTTTTAGTCTAGCCAGGGTCCTGCGCTATTTTTAAGCACTTCTTATAACACGACAATCAGCGTCACACCATAGGGCATTCCATTCACACTAAGCAAAGTTGAAAATCATAGGGTAAACATGTTAGGAATGCATTTATTCCCTATAATTGCTCGCTTCCTGTATCAGGAGACAGAAACGCGCTTTCAAGAAAAAAGCAAGAGGAACCACATATAATACTCATTTATTACGCTAAAACACCAAAGTCTTAAAGGATAGAGCCGTTAGAATCGAGAACTGTAACGGACTGCCAACCAATCCATCGTAAAAAAGATTTGAGTTCACTGCCATCACTTCTAAAAGCTACACTAAGTTACCAAACCCAGTTAAGCCCTTGTTGGACGTTTTGATCCAAAATAATATACACCGGATGCGAAGTGTTTCGGTAGCCAATGACAAAACATAAAGATAAAGGAAAGCAGCGGTTTACGTCAACCCATGTCTACCCATAGCAAGCAGATGTAGTTTTCTTCAACTTCGAACATTCTGCACTTCGAAGTCGCGCTGAAGTTCCATAAAAGGGAGTTTCTTAAAATCTCCTCTGCACGCATCTTGAATGGTAGGGATGAGCTAGGTCATTTGTTAACATACCGAAGGTAGACTGATTTTGTGTGGTGCCTGCATGAGAAGACGCCTAATTTTCCCCCTCAATGCTATGATTCGTATTTTATTTTTATCGGCTCGAGCGCTCCCCTCACGTACCAGCCTTATACACTACCGGGCTCATCAGCAAGCATCCTTGTGCTTCTCTGTTAGTACAAAAGCCGATTTAACGGCGAAAGAGTGATGCAGTGATGATGATGTCACCGTTTATCCAAGCAGCATCCCCATATACAATTTTTCGCTATCGCTACCACCTCCAACTACGGTCTCTGCCTCTTTCAGCCGCATTATTCACATCGCACGAACAAACTCATCTGAAAACGATTTACGCATGTTTCTAAATGTATTGAACACAGCTTTCAAAAGTTAACGCGCACCACATTATTTACGTTGAATAGAAGTGTAGCGAAAGAAGTATCCGAAGATAAATACCAAAAAAGAAGCCGTATCCGAAGATAAGTAGCAGAAGAAAAACTAAGTCATATATGTCACGACCGACTTTGTATTAACCTCGGAATTGATCAAGTGATTTTTCAAGTCATATATGACCTATGCCAGTCATTTTTCTCACATTGAATGAGTTATATATGACTTATTCTGCTCTCGTGTTCTCGCTGATGTCTTAACCGATGTGTTGGTCACTTTTAACTCTCTCAGATGTCCTGTTCATTCATCACTAGCGTACACTCAAATTTCAAATGAAATTTTATGATGTTCAAGACAAACATGAAACCTACCTAAGAAACCAGTGAACAACGACGGAAAGGTGATCCGAGATATCAAATCGACCTTCCTTGAGATATCAGCATGGCGGCCAAGAATATCTAGCAGCCTGAAACAACGAGAAAAAATCATGTAGACGCCTAGTAGAGGGAAATTCGCTGCACTCTTCAAAGTATTAGTCCACACAGAACTGAATCAAATCCTTAAAAAAAATACGTTTCATAAAAGTTTCTATTTGAATACGACCACAGGGATGCTAAGATTCGAGCAAAACTCGGAAACTCAGGATGGCCTTAAATCCGCGATTATGTTTACCGAGCGCTCACGTGCTAGGCACCACACCAACCGAGATCCATGCCTTCCCTTCTCTGACCCATATTTTCACTACATCAATGGTATCAGCAATCATCCGTCAACGGGGATCAGGAGACCAAAAATCAGCTTTAAACCCACTTGCGATGAATCTGGATGTCTAAAGGCAACGTTCTCGACTGAAACCTACCAATAGTTACCAGCTCTTCCTTACTGGAACTACGATGTAATGAGAGAAATTCATCGTTTCCCATGATCCTTCATTCTGAGAAAGGTGCGACATTCCATTCGGAAGTCTAGCTAAGAGTAGGTTTACACCACGGCAAAACCAGCCGAGTGCCCCGTCATCGCCAAGGGAGGTGAAAAGGACATTAGACCAGGAGTGTGGTGCTCCTCGTTTCCGTGAACTAAGCGAAGTCCGGCATATACTTTCACAATGCAAAAATTAAGTGCTGTAATAATCAGTTCGAATCACCGCGGCCTTGAAGAAGACGAACGTGCCGAAAGGTTAGCCAAAGAAAATATCACTGAGAATGACGTAACATTGTGAATAGTACGTGACGAGAACGAATTCAATTCACTTGTGCACACTCGAGCTACTTGATGAATAACGAAATCAAAAGTGATGCAAGTGACACTAATCTGAAAGTTTCCTTTGGACACCAACCGATGTTTGGGTGGAAAACAAAAAAATCTGGTGGAATGAAAAAAATGAGATTTTTGAAAAAAAATGTTTGAGTCTAGTCGATGATCTCGTGTCCACCGATCCATCGTTATTTAAGGTTAGACCTATCATTAGCTGCGTGGACGGGCCAACGGATAGAATAACGTGGTTAATAACCCTAATACTTACTCAGTTGTTGAAGTACATTCCAGCTCATCTAACGAACACCCAAATGTTCCTGGATCGTCTACGTAACGCGCGACCCAACAGCGCGTACGTGGTGGAGTCCTTCGACGTCACTGCCCTCTATACGAACGTGTCGAATGACTCCGCTATGAAAGCCATAAACGAGCTCCTTATACAACACGAAGGAGCAATAAACATGTACGGCTTCTCGATTCAGCAGTTGATGACACTCTTAAAGGAGTGCCTAAACTGCTCAATCTTCAGATGGTCCGGGAGGTATTACGCACAAATGAGAGGGCTGGCAATGGGACAACGACTGGCACCAAGCGTTGCCATTGCATTCATGTCTAAGGTGGAAGCGCCAGTAATTGACCTCGGTCTGTTACTCTACTGTAGATATATAGATGACTGCTTGGTCATTTGTTCAACACAAGAAGAAATTGACAGATGTTTCGAGTTGTTGAACACACAGTCAGAGTATACTAAATTCACCCGAGAGAAACCAAAAGAAGACTGGCTTCCATTTCTGAACGTGCAAATTAGCCTATCAGAAAACGGCTACATTACGAAGTAGTATCGAAAGCCAAGTAGTAAAAACATCCTAGTTCATTACCTCTCCTCTCATCCTTCTCACACGAAAAGGGCGCTTGTGAGAAACATGTATCGAACAGCTACCAGCGTGTGCACAGGAAGATAACAAAGAGAGGAGTCCCGGAACTTGGTGCGGCAAATAGCCATTTTTAATGGCTACGAAACCGTAGCTCGAGATAGGTGTAGAAGAAACCACAGGTACCCCAACGAAAACTCTAGCGACAACAAGGTCCCGTTTATACTGCCCTTCATTTCAAATGAAGTAAGTGCAGCTATAAAACGCTGTTTAAGAAGGGCCAGTCTAGAGAATTCGGTAACGATAATCGAAATACCACCGAGTAATCTAAGGCGCCAGCTAATTCGTAACCGCCTATACGACCGTCTATGTGCATTGCATAATTTGTCCCAATGGTACAGACGGTGACTGCATGAGTTCGGGTAGAGTCTATCTGATCTCTTGTAAAGCGTGCGGGGACGAATACGCTGGCGAAACGGGTAGACCACTCTGCGTACGTATAAAAGAACACCTAGTCGGCAAACGTAAGCCAAGTACTCCACTAGGTACGCATAGCACGCAGAAACATAACGGAGAAGATTTTGAAGCAAGGGTTACAATCCTCGTGCAAGAACCGAGAACACAAGAGCGCAAAACTCTGGAAGCATTCTGGATTAATTCCAAGAATCCGAAAATGAACCGCAGGGAGGAATGCCTCGTTATCACGCGTGATATTGGACAGTATATATTCTGATGGGAGGGGCACATTACGCTTCCATGTGAATTCTGTGCGGTTGGTCTTCACGCGACATACTCAGTGGAAGCCTCACAAAAAGCGGTGAGTGTGCAAAGCTATGCTAAAGGTGATTGAAATCTTGGTTTAGCGTTTTCTCTGTTTGCTTGTGGAGGTGTTTGGCCGAATGGATTGCTGTCAACTTGACCCTTCCAGGCTCTGAGGAAGGCGAAATCCGCCGAAACGTCAGTTTGTGCGTAAATAAAGAAATAAAATAGCACCTCGTGT
>UYYA01004538.1:0-59254 GCA_900624975.1 Angiostrongylus costaricensis | reverse complement strand
CCTCATAGGAAGCGGCTCTGAGGAAGGCGAAATCCGCCGAAACGTCAGCTTAATCGTGAACAAAGAATAATAACACCTCGCGTTTGCTCAGCAAAAATACGAAGAAAATCACTTGATCAACGCCGAGGTTAATAGAAAGTCGGTCGCGGCATATAAAATGTTTGTTTAGAAAAAAAATAATGAAATTTCGCACTCTCTCTCTCTATCCGTTCTAGTTCCACACCAGTTTCTCACTCTCTCACACCACTGTAATTAAGCAAAGAAAAAGATTTTAAAAATTTCAATTCTAAAAAATTGAAAAATGATGTTGTGAGTGATTTGCCCATTCGATTCCACTGGTACGGGGCTACCTGGCTGTATTCGTATGGAGACAGTGGAAAAGCAAGTCGTTCAGAAGCGCTATGGTGCAACCATTTCCTATAGTCGTTTAAATTCCTTCCCTTTATTACGCAAAATAACGCTGTTAAAGAGCCACTAGTGCGTAAATCCGTGACCTCCTATGGACAGGCGCGATATCATATGCGTTAGAGCAAAGATTAAAAGCATGTTGCTAGCTTGAAGGAATTGATTTCTTTTATTGGCGCCAATATTCTGATGAACGAGCAAACTCAAACGGGTATGGCTACTGGCAGCACGACGTCGAGCAGATAGATGACGGTACACACTATTAAACTAACACTACTAACCACTTATTAACAGTTCATAAAAAACTTTTAAGAATAGTATTTCTGAGTCCTTTCGCTGAAGCAAATTTCATTCCAGTTCAACAGCTGAAGTGGGTTTTACTCTGGGAAGTATTCGGTACAGCATTACTCAAATACTTCATTCCATGAATATCCTGTACTTTCCTATACTTTTACACTCACGCCAATTAGTCTTTATACTGGTTATTCAATGCCGAATTATGCTTGAGCCACGTGACCCTTAGAAATTCCGAGATCCTGCTGAGCGTGAGCATGCCTGGTCCGTAAGCCATCGCTGTGCTTATGACTTGTTTTTATGCGACTGTGTACTACACGATGATGACGGAAATCCGGTCTAAGGTTACTCTTGCAAAAATTGAGCTTCCACTACACCACTACACGTTTCAGGTCTTCATTGCTGACCCCGTAGAGAAATATTTCGCAATTATACTTAAAAGAAGTAAATATTAGTTTAGACACCTGCTGTCTCACGGCTACCTGACTTGAAACGATTTTTAAAAAAGCATCAACTGCTCTCAAAATACTCAATTAGCTCTCAAAGTTATTTCAAATCCCAAACTGGTTTGCGAAAAAGCAATTTAGGCTTTATGTCCATCTATATTCTGATCTCACTCGGACGCGTCCTGCAATACACACGTGGAATTGGTCCCCGAGTTCACGGCTCACCAAGCCTTCCATCCCTCCGGAGTCAGCAAACTGGTACTAGTCTTGTCTGGGAGGACAGCAGCACTGGTTCAATACATCAGTAGACCACCGCGAGTCATTGTTAAGACCAGATATGCATTCAATCACCTCCAACGATACTTAATGAAGTCGAATGTATGGCGCATCCCTAATGGGGTTGATCAACGCCGAGAGCTTTTAGAGCTTTTGTATTCTGATCTGGTAATAAATTAAACTACAACATTATTTATGTTCCACCAAAAATGTTCGTATTGTAATAAAAAGAATGGTCTCGACCTGAAGTTTCGAAGTTGAAGTGATATACAGCTTGAAACACTAGTCTGATAAGTTTGTCGTTCGATTTCACCTATTGATCTGCCTCATTCCTCTTGAAATTTTCATTTTTTGAACATTTAGTCTTTAATTCAGCAATGCACCTATTGATTGGGATCCACCCTTTCTTGCGATAATTGCTCAGATCGAGTCGGAGAGCTGGACGCTCCGATGGACATACACAATCGTCCAGTCGGGTTTTTTTCTTTTTTTCCTAAAAAATAACTTTTATTTCCTCCGAAGAATCCTCCATGGAATGAATTACTACTAATGAACCACTATTGAAGAGCTCTTCTATAGCAAAAAGAGACCTTTCTGAGAAATTCCTTGCGACCGTGGTAGTTCACAATTGCATATTCAAGCAGAGCACCGAAAATAAATGCCAGACAAACCCCGATCCATACATCAACGGCCTAAATCAAAAGGTTTTAAGAACGCGTCGAAATTTGGACCATTTGGGATTTCACTTCGATAGCAAAACGACCATTGAAAATGTCTTCTGGGCTAACTATTCACATATCTAGTTAGATTTTCTACTGTCCCTTGTTTTCAAGAAAATCTGTAGTGCTTTCACAATGTTTCCACCTAACTCGAATTTGAGTACCATTGAAAATCGAAGCATGGATAAAAAACGTTAGCTTTTATCGCAGCCTAAAAGTTTAAACGTGCATCTATTTATTGAATACACTTATAACTGCTCTCTTAGAAATAAGACAGCTACTAATACAAAGCGCTTCAGTTAGTGAAGATAGAGTTGAGTTTCTCCTGAGATTCTTCTTTCTCTGAATTTTCTCCTGAGATTCTTCTCAAGGTTTCATCATTCCAGAAGGTGGAAATTGATAGAAGAGCAGGATTAACGCCCCTCATTCTCAGGCAAAACGCCAGGATCTCCGGATAAGTACCCAACTTCGTGAAATAACCGAGAATTGTAAAACACCACTCACCAGCTCTAGCTATTATACGCTAATTGAAGACGTTTACTGGGGCTAGCCATTGTGTTCAAAACAGTGCAAAACCTAATCAGGTACTGGAGGGTTTTGCACTGTTTTGAACACAAATGGTAAATACGGTTGAAAAAGGAACTTCATAAAAATAGCTGATGCTCTTTAGGGTTTTCCTAGCCACCGGTGCTCAATGGGTAGTTCCAGCTTGGGACAGAGACAAATAGTGATCTTTCTGGCGACTACATGGATATACCATTGTTTCGAACCTAAAATTTATGTATGATACTCACGCGGGAACAGATGGTACCCAGATGCCCCAACCTAGCAAGGGTGCTGGCTCGATCCCACGCCTCGTTTACCAAATCTCTCATCTCTCCGGTGTCCAGAAACAGGCAAAGAACTTGTCTGGGAAAAGTTTATTCGCTGCATTCCAACTGGGAACGCTCTAGATCAGCTATCCCAGGACTTTTGAGGGAATCGATTAGACCAGCATTCAGCGAAGCTCACGACAAGAGCAAAATTCTCAAGCAGCAATGAAACTCACATGCAAAAGTTGGGAGACCCCCGTGGGTGGTGAATCCAAGGAACGAATCAACTAAATGAAGTATAGGATGCGTACGGCAAATGTGAAATACTGGTTGTGTAAGATAAGATACTTATGCAATTACACCAGAACGCCCGTGATAGTGGTTGCACTCCCTAACGTTTCACAGTGAATCACAAACAGGATGAGAAGTTTGATAGGATCTCTTCTATTGTTACACTTAAACTATCGCTTGCTGAGATCGGATAAGTCTTTTTCAAGGATTTTTATTCAAGAACTATACAACTACAATAGAACGACAACCATTAAACATAGAATACCGCTATGAAGTGTACTACAAAAGAGATTTTCTGTTCGTAGTGTACAACGTAACTTTTTAAATTTCATGGAACATATGTTACAGGAAAGAATAAAGATTCTCCATCGTTGATATTCGGGTAGAACGCGTCCCTCTCAATTAACCGTGTCAGCTGTCGTTTAAATAAACAAACTCACTTTGATATAAGACACTGGTGGCAATTTAGAATTGATGCCACTCGCTTGGGTTGTCATCGTGAGCAGCGTCGTCACACCCAGAGACACTCGAGCTGGCACAGCATCCTGAATCGAGACGGATTTTACTGGAATTGGTGCTGAAGTAGCGGACAATTCGTACCTTGTCGAGCCAGAACGAGACCCATGACACAACCACTAACATAATACATGGAATGTAGAGCTGGATGAGGTAATAACTGTAATTTAATAACGTTCGCTCTATTTCATCATTTTCCAAATATTTTACTGTCTATGTCAGATAGTATAAAAAGCATTGCTACACAAAGTATTAAAAGGTACCCGCATGGTGTGGTGGTGAACGCGTTAGCCTCCAGAGCGCGTTCGTTGCCCACCGCAGATACCTGCGGTCCTGAGTTTTGCAAATATCTCAGCAACATTGCGGTTGTTTCACACATAATACCCTACCATGAAAAATCATTATAGGCATAAAATTTAATACCGACGAGAATCGCACATTTGGATAATTCAATGTCATAATAGCTCGAAAGACCGACCTTCTATAAACCTCGGCATAGATAGTTGATATATTTATTTATATAGTCTTATAAACTGATCTTCTTAACCTGACGCGAGGTTGGTACAGGTCTTCGTTGTCGTTGTCCTTGTTTTTGATGTTGTTGATCGATGGCTGACGTTTCGGCGACTTCGCTTTCCTCAGAGCCTGGACGTATTTTATATTAGAATACTTTAATTGTTCGGTGAAAAAAGGTTAAAGTATTAGTGAAGATCAAACTTTCAAACAGATGCCATATTGAACAGAAAGGCCACTCACCGTGATGTTACGTGTGGGACTGGCCCACACGTAGTTCACGTGGGGTCGCGAGCAAGACACACCCCGAGGTCAGAGTATCATTTTGAAATAGGGCGCTAGGTCACGCGTGATAGTGAGGCATTTGTCTTTCCGGTTCATCTTTGGATTTTTGAAATCTATCCAAAACGCCTATCCAATCTATCCAAAGTTTTGCGCGTTGATGTTTTTGATTCCTGCGCTAGGATCCGCACATTCACTTCAAAATCATCGCCGTTGTGCTTTTGTGCCCTATGCGTACCTAGAGGGGTGTTTAAACGGATTTTAGCTTTTCCATCTAGATGTTCTTTTATGCGGACACAAAGTGGTCTACCCGTTTCCCCAATATATTCCTCGCCGCATTCGTTACATGAGATCAAGNTCACTTCAAAATCATCGCCGTTGTGCTTTTGTACCCTATGCGTACCTTGAGGAGTGCTTTTTGGCATTCTAAATTTCCCATCTAGATGTTCTTTTATGCGGACACAAAGTGGTCTACCCGTTTCCCCAATATATTCCTCGCCGCATTCGTTACATGAGATCAAGTATATTAACCTAATACCTAAACTCATGCAATCTCGGTCTCTCCCGTTAGACAGATCATACAGTTTTCTGAACTGCACAAACGATCATAGAGACGGTTTCCAACTAACTGACGGCGTAGGGTATTGGTTCCTGCGCGTTCCTTGTTAAAATTGGGTCCGAGTTTTGCAACTAGTCAACCCATTTCTAAAGCAATCCTGCGCAGGATCACGTGTAGTCTACATGAACTTCAAGATCAGCTACGTTACATGGTTAGGCTAGAAAGGTTAGGTAAAGTAGTATCAAGGACGGAACTACCACCAATACCCTTTCCCCGAACTTTCCTTAAACAAGAGCTACCAAAAAGCGATATTGACCCTACATTTCGTTTATTTTCGGACGAAATTCTCCGCATACTTAATCACTACCAAAAACGAAAAAGAAGCCCCAATCTCAAAAACCAACAAAAAAGTGGTATGCACCAGGTTAGAGAGCTTTTGAATTCAAAATCTGTTAGGCTTTCTATTAGTGATAAAGGCGGAGAATTTGTAGTTCTTCCTAGTCAGTTGGATATTAGGATAACAGAGGAGCACCTCAGTGATGTTTCTCTCTATCGAACATCCTCTGAAAAGGAATACAGAAATCAATACCGAAAATTGAATCAAGAATGGGTCAGCACGGCAAAGGCCGCGAGTTTAGAACCTTCAGTTATTTCTCGGCTTAAGAATGAACAGTCGATTTGTCCTGTCCTTTACTTGCTTACTAAAACTCATAAGCTTACTTCAACTGATGATATTATGTCAACGAACCCATCATCATATAAAGTTAGACCTATCATCAGTTGTACAGGCGGGCCAACGGATAGAATAACGTGGTTTCTAAACCTTATCCTAACCCAGCTGCTAAAATTCATTCCAACCCATCTACCTAGCACCAAAATATTTCTAGATCACCTAAGGCGTGCGCAACCAAACAGCACGGTTATAATGGAGTCATTCGATGTTACGTCACTTTATACAACGTGTCCAATGACACCGCAATGCAAACCATTCTCGAGTTGCTCGTAGAGCGTGAAAAGAAAATAAAAACGTAGGGCTTATCGATTGCACAACTAATGACTCTCTTAAAACAGTGTCTTAGTTGTTCAATCAAAATAGGTATATATGGCTTGTAGATTCAACAACTAATGGCTCTCTTAAAACAGTGTTTTAGCCGTTTTAGAAGGCTGGCCATGACACAGCGATTGGCACCAACTCTTGCCACGGCTTTTATATCTGAGGTGGAAGCTTCAGTTCTCGATCACCGACGCTTACTCTACTGTCGATACATAGACGACTGCTTCATCGTCTGTTCCACACAAGAACAGATGGATGAGTGCTTTGAATTGTTAAACCGACAGTCAGAGTATATAAAATTTACACGAGGAAAACCTACCGAGAACTGGTTTCCATTCTTAAACATCCAAATAAAGCTCTCAGTAAGTGGCTATGTAACAAAATAGTATCGCGAGCCAAGTAGTAAAAACATTCTAGTTCACTGCCTCTCCTCTCATCCTTCACACATGAAAAAAGCACTTATCAAAAACATGTATCGTACGGCTAAAAATGTGTGTACAGAAGAGGAAAGGAAGGAATCGCGAAGCCTGGCACGGAAAATTGCCATTTCCAATAACTACGAAGTAGAAGCCACTCGGGTTAGAGAAAAACGTAGGGTGCTTCCCTAAAACAATATTTCGGACGTAAGTAAGATTCTCTCCTTCCTTCATATCAAATGAAGTAAGTCACGCCATTAAAAAGTGCTTAAGAAAAAGTGGTCTTTAAAATAATGTAACGATTATTGACATACCACCCAATACCCTACGCCGCCAGTTAGTTCGAAACCGTCTCTATCATCGTTTGTGCAGCTCAGAAAACTGTATGATCTGTTCCAACGGGAGAGACGGGGATTGCAGGAGTTTAGGTATGCTTGATCTCATGTAACGAATGCGGCGAGGAATATATTGGGGAAACGGGTAGACCACTTTGTGTCCGCATAAAGGAACATCTAGATGGGAAATTTAGAATGCCAAAAAGCACTCCTCAAGGTACGCATAGGGTACAAAAGCACAACGGCGATGATTTTGAAGTGACTGTGCGGATCCTAGCACAGGAATCAAAAACATCAACGCGCAAAACTCTTGAGGCGTTTTGGATAGATTTCAAAAATCCAAAGATGAACCGGAAAGACAAATGCCTCACTATCACGCGTGACCTAGCGCCCTATTTCAAAATGATACTTTGACCTCGGGGTGTGTCTTGCTCGCGACCCCACGTGAACTACGTGTGGGCCAGTCCCACACGTAACATCACGGTGAGTGGCCTTTCTGTTCAATATGGCATCTGTTTGAAAGTTTGATCTTCACTAATACTTTAACCTTTTTTCACCGAACAATTAAAGTATTCTAATATAAAATACGTCCAGGCTCTGAGGAAAGCGAAGTCGCCGAAACGTCAGCCATCGATCAACAACATCAAAAACAAGGACAACGACAACGAAGACCTGTACCAACCTCGCGTCAGGTTAAGAAGATCAGTTTATAAGATCATATAAATAAATAATTCGATGTCAGCTTTTTATTTGCCGCCTATTACATTTTTTCACGGCAGGGTATTATGTGTGATACAACTACAGCGATGCTGCAATATTTCCAAAACTCTGCACCGCAGGTATCTGCAGTGGTGTACTAACGCGCTCTTACCCTTACCGTGGGCTAACGCCTTCACCACCACACAATGCGGGTCCTTCGTTTCGCCTATCAGCTAGTTTTCTATTCTATTCTACCTATTTCTATTTCGGATAATTCATTTTCTACTTTGCGTTTTTGCCCAATTTTCGACTCCTTGGATATTTATTTTTACTATTTTTATTCAGCAACTACCGTGCTTTCATATGTTATACAAAACAGGTGAATGATTATATGCCTAGCACCACATTATGCACTTTAGGCAACTGCGCACTTTATTGATAAGAAATGCCTAACCAGATTATCACATGCTCCGATAATTGAATGGATTGCTTTCATGAGTAGTGGCTCCAGTACATATTCCATTCGCTTCTTTCTCGCGCAATCGTTGTCTATGGTGGTGGTCTGATCCGAAAGATGGTGACATCTGCCAAACACACTTCATGATCCATGATTCCACTCTTTTCCATCTTCGGATGAAAGCGGTTGAGCAGAGTCACAAAACACCTCCTTCCATCGTGTAAGTGGTCGTCCCAGAACAAGCTTGAAACCTCTTGGAATCCGCTTTTGGAGTGGATTTTTGCTTTTCCTTAACCTGCCATTTATCCTTCTCGTTATATGTCCAGTCATTCCAAATTTTTAATTTTCCCAGTTGAAACTTCCATTTGCTTCACCTACTTTTGGTATACGTTCTACTCTCTGTGGGAACTTATTTCATTGTTCCCCAGTAACAAGTAGACGATGGGAGAATATAAGAAGAAGAAGATAACACACTTCTTACATAATCAGGACACCAGGTGGCCGCTTTCCATACCAAAATGCGCATTCATCGATACAATATAGCTTAGTGCAAAAGATCAGACTCTTGTTTTGACTAAAACTGGATACGCAAGCGCTACAATTCATGTTCACTATAACGTTTTTTGTGTGACAATTGAATGGCAGAAAGGTTCCAGGAGCATCACCATTGTCCATCCACTATGTTGAACGTCGTCGTTGTCATATAGGATCCATTTCTCACCTCGTCACAGTCACAATTCGATAGAGAAGTGGGTGATTTTTGCTCTACAAAAGGAGCAAAAAGTAGAAGAGTGATCTCCCTGCGTTTCATTCAATTCATGTACTCATATATACAGCTTGCTCACATTTTCAACGCCTTCCAAATCACAAAAAATTACTGTGATGTAAACAATGGTGAATGGTGATTGATAAACGCAAATATCTCCACAAAATCTCATCTAGTTTGTGCGGGGAGAGACTGCAGGCATCAAATGGCTTACGTAATCTGTTTATAGCCACCCAGGATCTTCCCCATCATGAGCAGTCGTATATTCGGTATGAAACCTTTCGATGCATCTTCGTCCTGGCAGTTCGAAAAGTCCTTCTTGGCCCATGCTTCAGTGAAATTTCCGGATAACATGTAAGCGCGATGATTGAAGATTGATCAGCGTCACATCAACTTCATATTTTAGTCCTCAGCTGCTAATTTGGCACAAAGGGATAGGTGGCACATTGGTAGTGACGTCGATCATCACCAGCACGATGCTGGCTCGTCTCCGCCCCAGGTTCACTAAGTCTCTCATTCCCTCGTGGTCGGAAAATTGGTAGCGGACTTGTTTGGGAAGAACACTCTTTGCAGTGTAAGTGGGAACGCTCTCGCCCGGTATCTCAGAAGTCCAGGAAGAATTAGCATTCGACATTTAAGATGAAATAAAAATCCTAAAGCAGCAGCGGAAGCCACACGTAAAAGTTGGGAGATCTTCGTGGATGATGAGTGCAAGGAAACGAATCGAATGTGAGAAGTGTTGGGAACCGTAAAGTAGATGTGAAAAACGGGTCATATAAAAAAAAAATTGGTGAATGTACTGATTATTATCTGCGACACTTCTCCATTATTAGGTTTGACCTCATTTTTCTATTTCCTAAATAACGTTTAAAGTAAAGGCGGTTCTTGAAATGTAATTTTAACAGCACTAAGATTTTAAAGGTGATTAAGCATTTATATTTGCACCACATATCTGCCCAAGCTATTTGGTTGATGTACCATTCATTTAAAACGCAACTAAAGTGTACTTGTTCCTAGATTTTCCTACTCCTTTGATTATGCTTTCTACTTCAATGTTTCTAGATTTTACTACTAACATTTTACAAGTACCCGAATTGCTGTGCGCGAACATCATCGGAAAACGAATAAGAAAGGCAGGGTAGTCTCACCTGTACTCCCTTCGTAAGAGAAGTAGGACCCGAGCACAACTGTATTCACCTGTAAGTAACTAATAAGGCACCACAGCGAAGATTAGGGACGAAGGAGAATATGACGAGTAAAATTTTATGGAGAGCGCACGGTGAGTAGATTTGCCATGCTTCACACCAGGTAGACAGCCCAATATAACACTGAAAGTCATGAATTTCACAGACAGCAGGTTCGCGACTAAATGAAAAGTCGCGAACCTACCATTAAAACAGGCGTATCCAATAGGGAACACCTAAACAGACAAGCATTTTGCGGACGTACGGACAACTTGACACATAAAGAGAACATTTATTGAGATTACCAGACGGGAAACGACGTCGATCCGTTTCGAGCGCTCTTTGTAGCGTTGCACGAATACACCGCAACAGAATGACGTCCTCGGTTGACTTGCCGACAAGAGTCGATAGCAGTCGTGTGGCAGTTGCTTCATCTGAAGCACTTACAGGACTAGACGACAGGCTCTTGCAGTACTCCTACAGGCACGCACCACGCGCTGACTGCAGCTCGTCATATCCTTGCGTGCGGCGTAGTTCACCAATGCGAATTCGAGCAGAGCGCCAAAGATAAACGCCAAGCACACACCGATCCACACATCAATCGCCTTAATAGCCGTATCTTGGCCGACGGGTTATCGTTCACGTCATACTACACCAGCCTAGAAGCTTCACCCAGGTTGACAGTCTGTGCGCGAAATCGGCTCGGTATCAAGCATTGAACGAGCGAAATTGTTCATCTTTAAGTGTGAACGAAAACCCCCTTTAAATGTCAACGAAGACCTTAGACCCTAGTATGGGACCGTTGTGGGCAATCCCTTCAAAACATATTACTACTTCTATTCCAAAATATGCTATAGAAAAACAGGCGTCCTAAGGAAATCAGAAGAACTATGTAATATTAAAGATTCTTAAAGAATCGATATCATGAACGCCATCACATGAAATAAGAAGTGGTATCGAAATAGTGGTCGGAGGAGCCCTGTAATACACATGGGATCGATCTCCGCGCCCATGGTTCACTGTTTTCCGTTCTTCAGGGGTGGGCAAATTGATACCAGACTTATCTGGGTGGATACTAGCACTGGCTCGATACATCATTAGACTACCGCGAGTCATTTTATAGGTTAGATATGCATTCAGTCGCCTGTAAATGCTTAACGAAGTCGAGTGCACGGGGCACCCCTCAGGGATAGGTCAACGCCTTATCTTTTGTATCAAAACATTTTTTAAGGGACCCGTCTTTCAACCGTCCTTCTCTTTCTGGTTTTAGCATGGCCGTCGACAAGTATTTCTGAAAGTTGCAGTTCAAACAAGTCCAGAATGACTGCTATCGTGTCTTGCCCAAGTTGGCGCAGTACAGACGCCTGAACGTTAGTGATTTAAACAGTGGAATTAGCAATCATGCCTTCGTGTAGCTGACCGGCGGTAGCTTAGCGTTGATACCGGAACTCTAAAAATGAAGTGTTACTCTAGTAACAGTGGGATGTTATTCACATTGACATTGACAACACATAAAACGATGAATAAAGGCTTTCCTGGGTGGTCATGGTTAGCAGAGTGGTGACACCTGAAAACACATCTCATACAAAACATAAAGTACGAATAAAAGCCTAAACAAGCCAAGCACTCCGACCAAGTGCCCAGCAGCGCTTCTCGCATGAAGCCGGTTGACTGGCACCATGACATGAGTTAAGGAGTGAGGTCATAAGATCAGACGTACACTACAACTTCTCTACTTAACGAAAGCTTCGAGCACGCTCTGATATGAGAACTCTGGATGTCTCAGTTAAAGTTGAGGTAGACTTTTCAGATGCTAGAACGATCATTCAAATTGAAAGCGAAGCTGAATGAAAAATATTACATCAACTACTTATTGTGCCTAAAGTAGCTATAGTTAGAACTACTGTAGGATTGTGATGCATGACTTTTTTGAACGAAATTTGCGCCCACGTTTCTATGGTTATCCATCCTCGAAAATGTGCAAACTTTCAAAACCCTTCATTACTTCGCATTGTTGTAGAATTTCTACAGAAAATCGAAAGAAAAAATGCCCATGAGAGTTTTCCGTATCGAGCATTTCAAGTTATTCAGCACGAATATGAGAATTTTCACTCCTCAGCTATAAAAAGGTGCCAAAAGTGAATAAATATATTTATGTTGCTCTCTGACTAAAACAAAAACGACCAGACGTGGAATCGGACTATTGGACATTACTGGGGAACAACGTAATATGAATGCTGACACAATCGCCGACACGATGCGCCTGATACCGCTGTGTGATAAGTACCGTACCTAACGTCACTCGTGCCGGAACCGAATCTTTGTCGAGCCAGAAGGACACCCAAGAGACAATGACAAGCATAAACGAGGGAATATAGAGCTGAAACGTTTAGATATAAGAACAGAGGAGGAGACTAGGAATGGAATTGTAGTAAACAATGACACATACACGTGAACGCAAAACACTACGGACTAGAGGACCGAGCACTAACTAGGACACACCTGCAACAAATAATAGCTGAACTCGCGACGTAGCACCATCTGAGTACGCAGACACGAGTACTCTCCTAAACACAGCATAGCATGCTGATACGATAGAACAATCTGCACGACAAGATCGAGAATCGATTAAGCGAAAAGCCGGAAGCGAATGCGCTAAGGAGCCAAAACAACAAGAACTCTAGCACTACGACGAGGAGGTGGCCGACTATGCATACCCGTATTGGTTTTACTCGTGCAATATTTGGTCACGACGTCTTGCAGTTCGAAACTCGGCAACGACTGTCGCAAACCGTCCTTTTGTTGCACTGGATTACTGGCCTTCCATTCGTACTTGATGTCTTGCGTTGTATACGCATCTGAAACAGCAACAGTTGAATGCTCAACGTGAATTTAAGCAATTTGTCTATTCATATTTCGTTTTCTAACCAATTCTTTATAAAATTAACGAGAACCCTTGGCTAGGAATAATAACGATGAAATTTTGTATCGACAGGTCAACCAATGGATTTCGAGACGTTATAGAGATTTGATAATGATGCTCTGAGTGCTAGTGTTTAGAAACATGTTGTAAATGAGTTAACAACAAACACCCACTTGTCGACCCCTTGTTCCGCTAATCATTCAAGTGTGCACAGGTTTTAAGTTCATTCGTTTCCGCCGCGCAACAGTCCCGCTCATTGGACCCTCTCCTTGGCTACCCTCGGCTCGAAGGATATGAAAGGCATCCCCATTTCGCCATGATACTCGTTTTCACTGTAGCTTTGTGGGCTCTAATATGGTGTAGCAGCTGATCTTTTTCGAATATCGAACATTCAATTTGACAGATCCCGCTGGTGGATGAACCAGCTCTACATTGTAGTTCGACACAATTACCATCATCCACAATAGAGCGGTAAATCTTTGGAGAGTTTCAGACAGAGCGGAAACCATTAATTCTTATCATGGTCAGTAAACATACTAATCATTAATCCTTCACAGTTCGAAATTTTACTACCTAAATTCCTTGTCAAACAACGGAATTCCATCAGATTTATATCGACCCGATCTAACATGGCTTCCGCTTCTGTTGTAAGATAAATTATGGTTTCCGGAGCACTATTAAGCACTTGATAGTTTTCTTTCGCAGAAAATCTTCATCGAAATCGTCTCATCATCAACAGATTTCATCTTGCGAGATTTTTTTTCACATGAAGCACCCGTTACGCTCTTACATATGTATAATTTTCTTGATGTAGAGCGTAGTACTTCCACTCCGTCTAATATTGTGATTGTAACTTGTCTAAATTATTTCCCATCCATCACAACTATGTGAAATGATTCAGATACGGTTGAAGGTTTAAGCTTGAAAACTACGGCGGTTATTATGGCCTAGTTATTACATCGTATTTTTGCGATGTTTCTTTGTAAAGTTGATACAATGTTGTATGAAGTAAAACGAAACTAATGAGGTTAAATGATAGCTAGAAATCGTTACATGAGGCTAGATCTATGAGACAATTTTGGCGATCCAATGGGTAGAACTCCAGCGACATCGGACACGACAGCACCAGTGACAGCCTGCAAATCTCAAGGTTAACGTTTTAAAAGTAAATGATTTTGGTTTTACAGAAAAGGGTCGTAAAGGCAATACGCAGCCTTTATACTACGAATCAACTGAAGGCGAGGAAATCAGCTGTGTCTTTATGAATTATTCGGTCTTGTCTATAAAAAAATCCTTAAGAACCTGTGCCTTTCTAGTTAGTAAATCACTGGTGTAATAGATATTGCTGGTTGGTGCACACACACACATCTGTAAGGACACTATAATTCTTGTCTCTATGTAAATTAACACACGGAGTTCCCTCATATGAGGGATCTTGAGCAGGTTAGTTGCGAGGCTATGTAGCGCGTCCCCAAGTCGCCGATAGGGAGTTAATCGCGTACCAAAAGCGACCTTTGCTTTCATGAGACGTAGGTGGATTCAGAGGATGCACTCCCTGTTTCTCTACGCTGATCTGGCACA
This sequence comes from Angiostrongylus costaricensis, assembly GCA_900624975.1. Classification (NCBI taxonomy): domain Eukaryota; kingdom Metazoa; phylum Nematoda; class Chromadorea; order Rhabditida; family Metastrongylidae; genus Angiostrongylus; species Angiostrongylus costaricensis. The sequence goes on along the minus strand of UYYA01004538.1, from coordinate 44,726 downwards.
TACTTTCCGTACTTATGAGGTGTATTCATGAATGCGTGCGTGGGTGTGTTCTCGTTTTGCGGATTGCATTATGCTAGTCAGTACGACGAAAAACGTGCAATCAAGTGACTGGGAAGTATATGGGAGGCGGTTAGGAGTCGCCTCCAACAAATAAGCTCCACGTCCACTCTGGGAGAGCCTGGCAAGCTACCCGTGAGTATACCTAGCCCCCGTGTTTAGAGCCCAGCAAGCTATACGTGGGTATGAAAATGCCAAACACAGTAAAAAGAAACGGGACTCATTCCCCTGACCCCGAAAGAGCCCTAATTCGGCAGTATTGGGTAGGACGAGTACGGCTGCTAACATCTCAGGGCCAATGGAAGCTGCCTGGATTTCAAAGAACTATGGTGACGATCTGTACCTACAATGCACGTACACTTGCATCTTCGTCGTTTACGCGCCGACATCAAACTATAACGAAGAAGAAGTCGAAGCGTTCTATATGGACTTGAGGAAGTTCTACAGAGAAGACCATACACTCTTCAAGGTCATCATTATAGATTTCAACACCAAGACTGGAATAAGAAGAACGTCACATTGGGACCCATGGATTAGAATGGAACGAACAGGGTGAGCAGCTGTCTGAGTTTATCACGGCGACCAAGAAAAACCATGGTAACTCGCAATTCCAGAAGCCCCACCCTCAACGCTGGACGTGGGAGTTTCCCAATGGGAAGTACCATAACGAAAAAGACCACATCATAGTAAATAGAAGGTTTTGCCTAACCGATGCCGCTGTTGTCCCAAAATTATACATGGGATCAGACCATCGTCTCCCTCGTGCAAGATTCTCGCGGAAAGGAGAAAGAGCGCTGAATTCAAAAAGCAAAGTGCCAAAACCACCATAAACTGGGACTTATTCAATCCATTGGTCGGCTGTTGGGAAGATGCCGTTGTCGAAAACATCAACGAAGGATACGATCGGCTCATTCAACATCTCCACGTTAGCGCTATGAAAACTGACAGTTCAAAAGTCACCAAGACACTCTGTCGCCATAAACACTCGAGTTTATACGCCAGCGAGGAATCGCACGAGCTGCAGACAACCGCGAACTAGCGTCCGAACTTGCAAAACAATACAGACAGGCAATAAAAGAAGATCTTAAAGAGAGAAGAGCAGCAGTAATGGCCGAAGCTGCAGAAACTAGGAAAAGCCCATCGAAACTTCACCAATTACAGGACCAAGATTTTTGCACTCCGACACCCAGACGGAACAGTTACAGCGTCCAGAAATGCAGTGGAGAAAATCATTCACGAACACTACGCAGATCCCTTCGATAGCCACGTCCACCTTCCGTCATATGAAATAAAGGGGGATGGATATGTTGCACCATCGGTTCTGTCTTCCGAAATCTGACATGTTCTTTCGTCGGTGAAAAATCGAACAGCACCAGGTCCGGACAGGATAAGATCTGAACAACTGAAGAACCTCCCACCAGTCATAAACACGCTGGCTTGGCTATTTACACGTTACCTGTCTGAATGCAAGGTCCCTACTCAGTGGAAGACCAGCAAGACCGTGTTATTGCTCAAGAATGGTGATCTCCACCATATTGGCAACTATCGCCAAATCTGCTTGCTGTCTGTCGTCTACAAACTCTTCACACGTGTCATCCTAAACAGGATTGACAGAAGACTGGACGAAGAGCAGCCATATGAGGAAGCAGGGTTTCGAAAACGATTTAGTACCATGCACCACATCCACACGATAACAAGGCACATCGAAGTATCGCGAGAGTACAAAAGACCGCTCCGTCTCACTTTCATCGATTTACAGAAGACCTTTGATTCAGTTGAGATAGCAGTCTTGGAAGCCCTTGATAGTAAGGGAGTCCCTATTCAGTACATAAAGATTCTTCGTGAGCTGTACAAAAATTTCACAACCAAGATAACACCATTTTACAACAATATTAACATCGACGTCAAAACAGGGGTTAAGCAAGGTGATACCATTTTGGCAAAATTATTCACCCTCACTCTCGAGAACGTCATGCGAACGTTGAAATGGGCTAATATGGGAGTGAAAATCGATGGCCGACAATTACACCATTTTCGTTTTGCTGATGAGACATCGTCCTTGTAACACCAAACATTAACCAAGCGGAACGTATGCTTGCCGACTTTGATAAAGGCTGTAGAAAGATTTGTCTTCGACCAAATCTCATAAAAGTGATGTTCATGAAGAACGGATTGGTTTCGTATGACCCATCTACGCTCAAGGGAACGAATATCTCCGAATGCTTTAGTTATGTCTATCTAGGTCGGGAAATCAACATATTGAACGACTTAGCTTCAGAGTTGAGCAGAAGAAAACAAGTGGCTTAGGAAGCTTTCAAGAGCACCGGAGATGTAGTGAGGAAAACAAAGAACACCCGACTCCGTGCACACCTTTTCGACTCAACGGTACATCCTTCCCTAACATATGCGTCAGAAACCTGGCCGCTGCGTAACCAGGATGAAAGGCCACTCAGCGTTATCGAACTCGCAATGGAAAGGACGTTACTAGGAGTATCCCGTTCCACACAAGTAAGGAATGAAGCTCCGACCTGCGTCAACGATCAAAAATCAAAGATGCCGTTCTGCACGCCAAACAGTCGAAGATAAGGTGGGCCATACACGTAATGCGTATGAGTGACAACCGATGGACAAGAGCCGTTAGTGACTGGATTCCTTGGAATGTTAAACGCACTGCAGGAAGACCACCGACCCGATGGTTAGAGTTCTTCACGAAAAGTCTAGAAGAAAGATATAATGCTCGACGATTCTCTAGAGCGAACAGAACCCACTGAGCTACTCTAGCACGCGACAGGGAAAAATGGAAGATTTACTGGCTCCCACTGGAGTCACTCGAAGATTATCGGGACTACAAGTGATACAGGTGATTCGCTTTCGTCCTTTGTTTTGTCTCATATTTTGTGGTCTTCTTTTGTTAGTAGTCTTTTAGTTGTTACTGTAGTAAAGTCTCACGTGCGCTTATAAACAGCGAATTATGGAAGAGTTGTGTTGACATTCCAACATCAACCCATGAAAAGAACAATAACTGAGCATTGTATATGGGCTGCCATAAGTTCTGAAGGTGACCATTGCAATGCAAGGTCCTCATTGGTGATTTCGACAGGAGAGTACCATAATGATACGGACCACTTCACAATAAGTGCAAGGTTTTACATAACTTGCCTAGGAATTTTTGAAAAATTCTTCAGGACTAAAAAGTAAGAAAGGGGAAAAAAGCTCATTCGACACTTTCACAATATAACTACAAATCCCAGAGTTTAAAAAAGACCAAGAGACGCATGTGTCCGGTCACAGCGCCATACCTCGAGACTGCAGTGCAGTCTTGATAAAACTGTTCACAATGACCTTCGAGAACATCATGCAAACGGATAACATGGGTGTTAAAATTGCTCTTGACTAAGTTTCAAAAGACGATATTCATGAAAATTGGTTTGCCTCCTGATGCCCCGTTCAGGTCCGATGAAATAAACATCTGCGAATGTCATAGTAATGTGCAGCTCGTTCGAGAAAAGCTGAGCAAAAGGAAACGGCCTGGAGAGTTTTCAAGAGCATCAAGGATATATTGCACAGGACAAGGACCACCAGATTCCCTGACCACCTTACCAATAATCCCAGGCTCTATCGAGACAGTGATGCTGTGAGTATTCCCGTATCACACAGTTGAACGCGGAATCGGAAGTTCCGAACTACGTCAGCGATCAAAAATTAAAGACAACGATCTAGACGCGAGAATGCCTAGAATCAGAAGGGCCAGAAACGTGAGGTATGTGACTGGATTCCTCGGATTGTCAAACGTACAGCAAGAAGACCACCGACTCGATGGTCAAAGTTCTCGAAGAGAACTGTAGAACGGAGATTTGATCCTCAACGAGTCCCCAGGGGGTGGTAATCTTGAACGCAGCAGTGAGAAATTGATGGCTCACCGGCGTCCGTTCGAGTTATTCAGAGATCAACGCGACCACAGGTGATGCAGATGGTAGATACGCTTAACTATTAGCGTCGTGAGGGAAGGCGAGATGATGCTACGGCTGCTAGCCGAAACTGGATCCAGTCCTTCAGCAGGAAGTCCGTTAGTTATCTGCATCATCTTTTATTCCGCTTATAGGGAAGTGGTTAGAGCAGACACCAGCAAAGTGTTCCGTATTGCCTGTCTCGTATAAGAGGTGCACTCCGAGATCATTTCCCTTGAAACAAGCGAAACGCATCAATATTTTTCTTTCCTTCATTCTTCGTTCAGTGGATCGAATAGCGCGCTCCATAGTTAAATCTCATCGGAGTCGAGTTTCGAGGGCTGCGGGAATCGCGGGGTAGCGCAGGACCATTGTGCTGTGCAGGCAGTGGACAGTGTTTAACGCATGTTCCATGGAGTCGTTGTTGTTTGTTTCTAAAAAATTAGCTGCTAAAGCATCGAACTGATTTTCAGAGTACTCTAATGGTTGACTCGTCGCAAGTAGAACAGGCGTCCGTGGAGATTGATTCCCGAAAGGAATTAATACTGCGGAACCTTCAAGTACGTACATTTATAGTTATTGTGTGTTTTCGACTGGGTAACTCTACTACAACATTAAGGAAGCACTTGGTGTTGATAAATTGGGGAAACAGCTTGGAATTCATGGAAAAATTCCTCATGTATACTGGGGCACGGCAACAACTGGCAGACCTCATGTTGGATATTTCGTTCCCATACGAAAAATTGCCGACTTTTTGCAGGCGGGCTTAAAGGTCTGTTGGTTTCCTCTTACGTTCACTCTGCACTAAGTTATCTCTGATCTGTTCGTTTTATGTCACCGTACTTTTTGCGGATTTGCACGCTTTTCTCGACAACATGAAAAGCACTTGGGAACAGCTCGAAAACAGGGTCATCTACTATGAGAGCGTTATAAAAGCTCTTCTGATGTCACTAGGTGTGCCGATTGATCGACTTAATTTTGTACGAGGCACCACTTATCAATTATCTAGGTAGGCAGCTAGCTAGTATTCATCGTATGAACTTTTTTGGTTATATATTAACAAAAGATAAAGGGTAAAGCTCTTGGCGTTGATCAATTCCTAAGGGATGCGCCATGCATTCTACTTCATTAAGCATTGTTAGAGATGACTGAATGAATATCTGGCCTTTACAATGACTCACGGTGGCATACCGGTGATTTATCGAGCCAGTGTTGTAAGTCTGGTACCAATTGAAATGTAAATCTTGGTGAAACTGGCGCGCAGGATCGATCCCATGTGTTTTGCATTCTCTAACCAATGCGGTGTACGCTCCGCTGGTTATATATTGCGTTTGAAAATTTCGTCCTAACTTTCCATTTCGAGTCTTACAATAACTTTAGGGAGTACACCCTTGATTTGTTTCGTCTATGCGTACAGGTATCGCATCGAGACGCTCTGCGAGCTGGAGCAGAAGTTGTGAAACAGGTTGGTACTTAGTGACATTTCTATTTTTTTTTTCGCAGCTTTCCCGATTTTCTCATCGTCGTTTTAAAAGAGCTTTTCAGGTTGAATCTCCTTTGTTGTCAGGTCTTCTTTATCCCTTACTGCAAGCGCTTGACGAGCAATATCTCAAGGTTATTTCTTCAATACTACTTACGTTTCTTTCCTAGTATCGGTTATGATCTCTTTTACGAGTAGTATCAGCTAATCTTTCTTCCTATTTTCAATTATTTCAATTATTATTTCAGTTATTATGAAGCCCGAGACCGCCGACTAACTGTTCTATGCTGTTTTATTTAACGTCTTACATAAAAACCATTCTTATCAAGGTAGATGGACAGTTTGGAGGCGTGGATCAGCGAAAAATCTTCATTTTGGCAGAGGAGCAGCTACCAAAGTTGAAACTTGGGAAGCGATGGCACTTAATGAACCCGATGGTGCCGGGCTTAACTGGTTCCAAAATGAGCAGGTCTTCTTTCATTGGTTATTAGTTTTTATAGGTTTCTCATACGTTAGACTTTCCTTGTTATTGATTGTTCTCTTGTAGATCTTTTCCAAAGTTGTATTTTAGAGATCTCTTACGACTTTCATTCCATGCATTGTTTTAGTTCGGAAGCGGACTCGAAAATAGATTTGCTAGATAGCCATGAAGTAGTAGAACGAAAAATACGAGCTGCGGTTTGCAATCGACAAGAAGACGGTAATGGAGTTTTGGCGTTTTTCAATTTCGTTCTATTTCCGATTGTCAGTCCTGGCTCATTAACGGTCGCCAATAAGTAAGTATTTATCTCTGAAGTTGACATTTAAAGCATGTGACCTCTTTATCCCTAATTCAGAGATTTTTTTACATACGAGGACCTCAGGGATTCATTCCTAAATGGAGATTTGTCAGAAGAAGACTTGAAAACTGTTCTTGTCGAGTTCATTAATGAATTACTTATTAAGGCGAGGGTTGTGTTTGATTAAGTACATCGTTTGTTGCAGTTGCACGAGCGACTCGTGGTTCGCTGATATCATTCGTTTTGGCAGAAAATCGAGCCACTTTATAGGTTTTCTTTAGGTGCAAGGACACTGTAAATCTGATATTGTCCGAGAAGCACTAGAAAAGGGATACGAGGAAGTGAGCAGTCGTGTAGTCAGGCCTAGTGTTCAAAGGGTGGTACATATAAGCGATGACCAGCTCCATGTGGTTAACCAGATCGTTAATGGTGATAAGGTGATTTCGGAGTTTCCTTTTTTTATATTGGCCGAAATGGTCTATGATGCTTTTAATTATGACTTCCTTTTTACCCAACTGGACTTGAATTGAGTATGGCAGATCACCGATGAGTTGGTTGACCGGTAGGAATCCTTATCTCGTAGTAATATTATTCCTAAGCGAGCATACTGCGCTCTGGTGCACAAGCACGTTTGCATATGTAAATGATGTGAGAGCGCTTTAGTATGGTTATCGCAGTATTCGAAGGCAAATCACCCTGAATTAGCACTAAGCATGTGAATATGGAAAGTGGATGATATATCCTCAAAGAGGACTGGACTCCGCGCATCATGTAGGCGTGGGTCGTATTATATAAGTTTCCATGTTTATCTAATTTGTTTAGCAATACCATCTCCAGGGATTTAGGGACGCGTGTAGCGCATTGGTCAGAAGCTCCCTGCAATACACATGGAATCAATCTCCGCGCCCAGTCTCACCAAGCCCTCTATCCCGAGTAGAAAAATTCGTGCTAGACTTGTCTGGGAGGATAATAGCACTGGTTAGATGTATGGCTAAGCTATCGCAAGTCTTTACACGGCAGATATGCATTCAGTCACCTTCAACGATGCTTAATGAAGTCTAATGCATGGCGCATCCATCAGGCATTGATCAGCGCTACGAGCTCTATCTTTTATCCCCTTATCTCCTGAGAACTAGCTATGACTCGTGGTTATAACCAGTGGGAAATTTGCTCACTTCCCAAATTTGCCGAGCAGAATTTTTTACCGAATTAGATACTGCACTTTTACATTAACACAGATAACGTGAAGCGTACGAATATCCGTAGTTAGTTTTTGTTCTTTTGTCATAGAAAACGGGTTTTCAAAGACATAATGGGACATGAAGGCATCTCATCGGGGAACTGTGGAACCCACATGCACAGGAGGAAATCTCGTAATGCCACAGGAAGTAGGTGCGATAATGCTAGAATCCTTTATCGTAAACGTTCATCCATATCACAGCGATGGCAGATATTTGCTCTGCTCAACCTTAGGAGAGCTGAAACTGTGCAATAAAAGAATCGAAAAGCAGTACTTGTTTCGTTTTCTTGTTCAGCAATCGCGAGGTTTTTAAACAGCATACATTTACCTTCCATAGAAAAAACACAATACAATACAACACTAGCTGACGTTTCGGTAGTATCGCCTTCTTCAGAGCCTGGAAGGACACTGATATACAATCTACAAGGCCAAACGCCTCAATAACACTTAGACAAAGACGAAAAACTCTATGGCAATTACATGATCAACAGCTTTTCGAAAAACTCACCGCTTTTCTCGTGACTTCCAATGAGGAAGTTTAGAACAGCTGGTTATAGTCGCATATGGTTGACGACTGCTCCATCCCACATCAAAAATCGACGCTAACATACGGGTGAGGTCGCATATGACTTCCGGGCATTCATCCCTGCTATCATTGCAGGGTTTTGATGTGGCATAGTGCAGTCGTCAATCATACGCGACTATAATCAGGTGTTCTAAACTTCCTCATTGGAAGTCACGAAAAAAGCGGTGACTTTTTCGAGAAGCTGTTGATCATGTAATTACCAAAGAGTTTTTCGTCTTTTTGTAAGTGTTATTGAAGCGTTTGGCCTAGTAGATTGTATATCAGTATACTCTTTCAGGCTCTGAAGAAGGCGATACTGCCGAAACGTCAGCTAGCGTTGTATTCTATTGCGTTTTTTCTGTGGAAGTAAATGTATGCTGTTTAAAAACCTCGCGATTGCTGAACAAGAAAACGACGCATTCATATCCCAATGCCGAGATTAATAGAAAGTCGATCCTGGGAACTATTACAAGCAGCACTTGTTCTCACGTTGCAGTGATAATTAACTATGCATTGGGCGCCCTTAGGTGGTTTTTTTTCCATGCAATGTATTTTGTACGTATCATACCTTCGAATTCTGAGCTTGGAAACCGTAACATCTGTGGGTTAGTCATGCATAGCAGGGTTCTTGAAACAAGGAATTTGTTGGTATATATTCTACCACCTCAATTTTGATGAGAATGTTTAAGCAGTACTATATGAACCTAGGCAGTACATTTGAATTCAGATTATTAATGGTGACGACCTCGCTTTGCGCTCATGTGTAGCAGAAGACCGAAGTATTCGAGTGACATTTACCATTCACCCCAAAGGCCGCTTTCACCTAGGTTTCGTTTTGGGCTTGCTGAAAATGAAGGTAGTTTTTTCTAACCTCTATAACATCGTTCGAATTGTAGTTGACATAAGTGTCTTGTTATGAATGTGTCGTTTTCTTGTTCAGCAATCGCGAGGTTTTTAAACACCATACATTTACTTCCATAAAAACAATACAATACAACTCTAGCTGACGTTTCGGCAGTATCGCCTTCTTCAGAGCCGCTTTTTCGTGACTTCCAATGAGGAAGTTTAGAACAGCTGATTATAGTCGCATGTGGTTGTCTTGTTATGTTTAACGTTATGTCTGCTTCGTTGCGATATTACAAATGCAGAATGTAGGCAGTAATTCCAGTAGAATTTCTAATGTGCTTTCCTTTAGTCCTTAGTCAGTCAAGGTATTGACATTGAAGGAGTCGTGTTGATTTCCGATATGGAGGCTTTTCTTGACAACGAGAAGGTTGTTTTCTCTAGACATGAAGTTCGTGATCCTTTTTAGCGAGGTTTTTTTTATTCTGCACAGGTAAGTTGGAGTGCTCGTGAAGCCAGGACTGAATATTTCTCACAAGTATGCACCGTTTTCATTAATCTACTTGGACTGAAAGAGAAAGTGAGAGCCGTGAAGGCTACAACGCTGGACTCCATGTTCTCACAGTGAGTGCCAGTTTCCTCCTTTGTTTTGTTTACCATTAGTTCCTCTAATATCAGTTATAAGCAATCAGAAAGTATTTAAGGGATTATGTTCTCAACATGTACAAAATGGCCTCCTCAGTAACTCGTGATGAGACAATGGTTACTGAAGGTACGTCTCACAGATGTGTTTAGTTACTACACAACTTTTAGTTTTCATCATATGTTAAAGTCCTAAGCATTCCATTTGAACTAAATTTAATATAGACCTGTCCTTATTGCATAGGTACCTCACTTGGCGGCAATTTGATCCCCTTACTTTATGCGCTCAGTCATCATGTACTCAAGACGGATCTTGCTCTTATTGGAGATGATTCAATTGCAATTGCAAATGTCGCAACTAAGGTTTGTTGTGATAGTGATACTGAATCCTTTTTCGGCTTTGTATCATTGTATCACATCAGCTGTGGTCATGTTTGGGACTCAATTCTCCCACACAACTGGCGTTTCCAGTACTCATTGGATGTGATGGAAAGAAGATGGCTTGCTCAGCTCCTGATTTTCTGTTAGATCCATTTGATACTCCCAAACAGATCAAAATGAAATTGGCAAGGTGAGTGTTTTCTTATTGTTTTAACGAATCGCTAGCATGAATCCAAAGTCTAAGTGTAAAACCATACGACAGATCATTCTGTGAACCGCAGAATTTGGAAGGAAATGTGGCAATGTTCTTAGCAAAGCAACTGGTCTTTCCTCTGCTGTCTAGTGAAGGTACACAGGTTTCTTTTTTTATCGGATAGATCATGCAAATGTGTTGAAGTCGAGTACTTCGAAGTCAAATTATCGACTGCTTGGAGCAGTTCTGTTGTACAAAGATATAGACTACTGATTTTGTAGGATGGCTCAGAAATCAGCTTCCGATTTGTAGTCTCATTGTTCCTTTTTAGCAACAATTTTTTTCCAAAGCTCATTCCATGCACTTTCACCTCTTGTAATTGAATCATAATATGTTGTATAATTAATAATAATAACAATAATAATAATAAATAGTAAATAGTAATTAACAATAATTAAACACACGAATTGTAATGGTTAGAATTTCTGAGGTCAAGAAGCAGTTTCGACAAATTTACTTTGACGAATCCAAAATAGGAAGTGCGCAGCGCAAATGGCCCGAAAAGTTAATAAGATATGAGGACGAAAAAGTGTTAGCAAACATATGTACAACGTTGGTCTTAAAAATTCCGTCATAGCGAACTCAACCCCGAAGATGAGGGAGATCGTGGACGTACATCTGCTTTTGGGGACGATGAATTGAAGGGTATGATGGGTGTGAATACACGTAAAACTGCTGCGGAACTTGTATTATGTAAGCATAAGTGGAGAGTCGAAGGCCGGCAAAAGGATGCTTCACAAATTGGATGACATCAAAAAACCACTATTCTGTATTATCGTCAGGGTTTTTTTTTATCCAACCAGAACGAGCCGTTTCTCGACTGTATTGTTACATACGACAAAAAATGATTTCTTTATAACTGGTAACGATCGGTCCAGTGGTTGGACTGTGACGATGTTCCACAGCACTTTCTTAAGCCGAAATTGCAACGAGAGAATGTCGCGTTGACCGTTCGATGGTCTACAGTAAGTTTGATCCATAATAGCTTCCTGAATTCTGATTAAACGAATGCGACACAGAAGTACATCTAACGAATCGACGAACTACGCCAGAAACTTCCACGGTTCTACCTCGCATTGGTCACCAGAAAGGGACCAATACTCCGCGATAACGCGGAGCCGCATGTCGCACCACGACGCTAGAAAAAAGTTGAGCAAACTGAGCTACAAAATTCTGCCTTGTTCACCATACTCGTTCTCGCCTACTGAATACCGTTTCTTCAAGCAAAACTTCCTATCCGAGAAATGCTTCAGGATGCGGACTCAAACTGGAATTGTCTTCAACAACTTCATTATTTCTAGTCCAGAATTACATGCAACTAGTGTAAATAAACTTATTTCTCGTTGGCAGAACTGTAGATTCTATTGGTGTTTGTTTCGATCCATAGTGTTTATTCTCGACTGAGATATCGAAATTTGGAATTACAGGTTTAAATAGGACGTTAATTTCTCAAAATCCTAATACATATCAGGTATGTCGCTTTGGAAGATCCGTTACCAAAAAGACGTATTTCTAGCAAGCAAACCTTCTATTGTGAGCAATTAGTATATTTTCAGCCTTTTATATTAAAAGGAGTGTTGAGAATGGTGGTGACCTAAGTGTCAAGTCATACGACGATCTGGAACATGAGTTTGTATGCGGCTCTAATCCAGCATTTCCTCTTCATCCTGGAGATTTGAAGAGCGCCGTTGTTGGATTCATCAATGAGTTCGTTTGCATGCTGCTAAGATATAAACACCAGCGTTTATGGCTCGTGGTCATATTTATATTTCAGTAATCTAGCTATATAATCTTAGGTGGGGTGGATATCATTTCATTGTTTTGACCATTCCTGCGTATAAGCTCATGAGTCATAACGTTGAATTGATATGTCTCGAAAATTGCTATACGATGCATTATTTCAATATTACAGATTCGTCAATCCTGTCCGAACTCATTTCGTTCCTACTCAAGCTTCACTTCTTTCAGCAGCTTTCCCCAGTGGAAAGAAAGGGAGGGGGTGAGAGCACATTGAGTTCCAAGTGTTAGGTCATGATGAAATATCATCCGAAATATACTCAACCTCACTTTGTGGCTTCTAATGTATTTTCGCTGAAGAGAACGTGTTGAGGTGTGTATTTGGGATTGTTCTTGATTTACGACATTTTTGAATGTTTTGTTTGTTTCGGTACACACATGAGATAAGTGTATACCTTGAATCGGTTTCAATGTATAATGTATTTTCTTTCCGGTGGTTTATTTTCTAGTGATTTCCTTTTTTTGCTACGCTTTTTCTATCCGGTTGATATCCACACCTCTACAAGTATTGTACTAGGCGTGGTTCAAGAAAAGTTATTTCGTTTAAAAATTCACAAAAAACTTTTTGAGGTGTTTTTTTTCGCGTAGTTACAAGGAGTACTTCTAGTTAAAAGGTACAAAGGTATCTCTACTGACAAGAGTACCACAGATAAGACTAACCCATAACGCACCCTTATAGACGCTATAGTGTCCATATCAAGTTTATTGGGTTCCATGGTTTTTTTCATTGCACTATATACATTCATTGGACAGCTAATCGAAAGAAGATCAAAGTGGTAGGGGTAAGATTAGAAAAACCTTTCTCTACACTTAATTATTTATAAAACTCTTCTTCCCGCAAAAGTTCATTGGCAGATAATTTAAACAACGATTAACAACTGTTCTTTCATATTAATCGCTATGGTCATCATATGAAATGTGTGGATAAAAAAGGGCTGGAATAGAAGTAAAAGAGGGTGCGAAGTACTTCCAAGCGCTGGCAGCAATGTATTTGTGTAATGGAATGTACTAAAAACAGTAAATAATGGCATGCATATCATTCACATCCATAGAACGATAGAGCAGAGGAATTACTCCGTATCAGTTGGGCCAACCACGATATAGGTAGTGGACGTTGTGGGTTAATAACATATCGCCGCTGCACGGATGGCGTATGCCTAGAGTTCATTACATACTCCCTAGGGTTATAAGTTAAGTGTGGTCCCAAGCTGGCGCCACGGAAACAGCAGTCTTCGCGATGTGTTGAGCGGTGAGGCCGATGGTTGCTGAGAAGGTTCACAGATAGAGCTGTTATCGTTCGCTGCCCTTCTTTCGTTTAAGAATTTGTTGAAATATTTGTAAACAGCTTTTTAGTGAGAACTAATAAGTTCATGCTGCGCTTACTATGCGGTTGTTTGGATATCGTTACGTTCAAATTCCTTGTATTATTTGACATCGCTCCTGTTTTTGCCACTGACACTACTGTCTGTGTGGAAGGTCAGGGTGATCTTCGGAAACCATACTCTTTCCATGCTATTTCTTCCATTCGCTTATTTATTTCTAGTATTGGAGCTAAGTTCAAGATTGAATTTAAGACCTCTACAACTCTACTCACACTTTGATGTGAGGTCCTAGTATTAACGTGACATGTATTTGCGAATTCATATTCTTCATTGTTTATTGACTTTGGTATTCAACACTTACTTGCTATGTTAATGTTCTTAGGATCAGCATTGTTATGAATTGCTCTAGAATACATGTACGGCGTAATACGGCTAAATGCGATGATAAACCAGGTGGATTAAAAGTAGTATGGGTTCTAGTGACTACCAAACAACAATCCTACTTGGTTAGCATACTACGCTTTCGTTGCAACTGAGATCTCACCTTGTAACTATGAAGAGTGGTGTCGCAAACGTCTTGGGGTTTACGGAAGGACGCTGCCTCTTGTCCAGCCGTACGTTGTAAGGACCAATAAGTTCTTACTTGCAGTACTTTTTAAGGAAATCCTATGAGAATAGTTCACCGAAATCACCTTGAGTCTACAAGTTAAACTTTATTCGACTACAAAACAGAAAAGAACTTTTTGGCAATTTATATCCTTCATTCGGCTTTAGGTAACGAAAATGCTAAGACAAACATTAGTAATCATTAAAAAACTATTAAAATCTAATATCACAGAAAGGCATAAAGCACTATAACCCGTTCATAAAAAGAAACGATGCCAGTGACGCTGCCAGTCAGTGAGAACGCGGATGACTGCATGATAAATGCCAATCAAGGAGTTAAATAGCTCGAATAGTGCAAGAGATCAATAGTTAGTTACAAAGAATATACTTTTTCAAACACGTAAAAGGAAAGCGCAGCATGGACACAGGAATTGCTAACCCATGCTTCCTGCCTTCATATTCCTACTAATGACATAACTATAGGATTTTTAGAAAAGCTATAATTGCATCGAGTCTATACATCTCATCTTGAGAAAGCTTCCGGTAAAACTGTTCGCGTCTATCTCTAAGATCGCGAAGTTCCTTTAAAGAAACAGAGTCAGCTATTGAGATAACGTAAAAAGAACAAAAGTCACACCTTAATACAATTTTCTGCTTTTTGCTTCCGATCTTCAGCGGCTACATCAACTCCGATATTGCATAGTGGTGCTCGAGAACAATTTCTAAGTGTATCCAGAAGACCAGTAGCAATGCACTGTAGGGAAGACAACGCAACCTCACGACAGGACTCTGGCAATGTGGAGTCTTGCAGAAATTCTGAAAATGATCCACTCTGTAAAGCAAACAAGTGTGTAGTTTATGGGGCTAATCTAAACTTACTGCCACAAAGTTAACTGGAGTTTTCAAAGCTATGAAGCTTTTTCATTATATTTATTAAGTTGTCGGTTACACATTTTATGACATCGCAAATTTTGTTCAAAATCCTGATTTTCGCATTCAAAGCTGTTTATAGTATGCTGGAATAAGTCATAGAGCATTCTACGATAAGGATATAAGGAGACGCCGAGATAGTGAATTCGAGTTGCAGCCGGATTTCATCACATGGTACTTGAAAGATTTCGGCTTTGGTCGGTACTCGAGATGGCAGGATCTGTTTGGATAGTTCGACACTCAAAAGTAACTAACTAGTCGCGACCGATACGTGTCATCTGTAGGTTCCCACTGCTATATTCGCACTGATAAAGCTTTCTGAAGGACATCGTGAGTGGAAATGGGAATTGGGTATTGCTAAACAAACATTACGCTCTTCCTATACCCACAACTGAGACAACCTATCATTTTAGTTACGACTTGATGCGCACATTCGCAATCTGGTGCTTTTCAAGTTCTGAAACTCCTAGCACAAAAGTTGTTGAGACCAAATCAGATGTTCATTGCAAAATTACATAGAAGCGCTACGCGAACAAGTCGCCGTCGTAGAGGAAAACTGAAATAACTCAGAGTCCAGTCTCTCTATGACGTCGATAGGCCACATGTCGGACAAATTCGTTGGAAAGAACTAGAGTTGAGCTGAAATACCGTACTCTTGGAGTATTACCGTGTATACTGCACTAGCACTTTACATAACCACCTGTTCTGAGCATTTAGAGGTCCTCTGTGCGATAAGATGTTTGAGAGCAATATAAAAAAGTTTTAATCATATTTTAAAACAGATTTTCACTCAGGTTCAGCAAATACGATCGCTATCCTTCTCGACTATTAGGAAGATGATAAAAAAGAATTTCTTCGGATAACATTCCAACGTCTTCGTCTTCTTTAGAGTCAGGTTGATTCGAGTTGACGGTCGCCTGGTTAGGTAAGCTGAATAAATCTTACCAACTTTCTGTTAGCTTAATAATCGAAAACAGTTTTGATTATTTTTGCTGAAGTATAAAAATGATGACGTCGAAACGTTATCCAAATAGATTTTTCTTTATCAACCTCGTGTTGGCTTGATAACCGAAGAAACCATTGTTTCTTCGAATCGCACCGCCTACCGCTCTAGGAGAAGCGGAACGACTATCCACAAATGATATTCCATAGCGTATTTGGCAAACGACTTACGTTCCACTTTAAATTGAGAATTTTGCGACGACAGCGAACAAACCTTTGAGCTTTGGAAGATAACTGTTGCAGGTGTTGATATCCCAGCGTTTGTTTTCATTCAGTATCCTCAACATAGCAGTGACTACTAATTCGTCAGCAAACAGGCCGTCTTTTATCATAGCGGACATGCCTCCATGCTTAAACGAAGCAGTCAACTGTTGCACTCCTGCAATCATTGAATACTGTTTTAAACAGTACAGAATTTGCCAGTGTACGTAATTTAGTACATAAGCAGAGAACTTAAACTTCTAAATTATAACGGGGACGTCCACAAAGGGTGTCCACGCTTTCCAAATATTCAAAAATATGTACAAGAGTTACCATCTTTATAACTAACCAAGCGCTGTTCTCTCAGCTTGCATAATAGTTATATGATGTCCCTTTTCTATTTTCGCCGCGAATTCACTGACCGATAGACCAGCAGTTGAAATCTGAAGCGATAATAGTGAAAAAGTGATCGCTCTTTATGCCACAAAAACCTGTCTTATTTGCGAAAAGCCTCGTTTTGTCCAAAACTCAACGAATTAATTACATTGGAATTCGTCTGAATCGATCGAACTGGTTCTCGAGGAGGTCTTCCACTTGCTTCTGGATAAGCAATTCTCTTGCTTGATCGAAGTACTTTGACTGAGCCGTCCTTCACAGCAGCACCGTTTGATGGCGAGGCGCTCCGACAAATTAGACGAGACGAGCACGACTTTCGACTCCTGCACGATATTCTGCTACAATTCACAGCAAATAGAACATTGACCTACCTGAACCAGTTTACTACTACTAACTACTACCCTAATATCTTAGTCATAAATAAATAAATAAGTATATGTGCATATGAATATATATATATATATACATATATACATGCATATATGTACATATATGTATGCATATATGTATATACACACATATATATCTATATATATATGAAATGTGTTATAATTCTTGTAGAAAATTCTAAATATAGATTCCTTTAAAGTTTAAATTCTCAAGACAAAATAAAATCAGAACGAAAGCAGACACCAATGGTACGTTGGGAAATACTATCGCGTTCCAGCGAATGAAACCCTACTTAAATTGCTCTTGCGAGCATCACTTGAAGAGAATTTGATCTTAGTGTAATAAGACAAATTGTGTCTTGAAGGGAATGACATGTAGATTCTAATGGTTCTTCTTATATCAAATAATAAAGGTCAATGTGAACTAAAATAGGAAATAAGGGAACAGACTTTAGTTTAATGCTGGAAGTAGTGAATACTTTCCCATCCTATGCAATGTACTGGATGCTACTAACGTATGTTGGGCATTATGTTGATGTCAGTTTCAAAAAACTGGTCATAATACAGCGTCCTTCATTCAAATTTGATATTGACATTATTGTAACAATTTTTAGAACAATGAAACAATGAATCACAAAGAACTATTACTTCCAGACTTGTTGATCACTGTGGCCTTGTATGGATGGCATTGAAGGACTACGTGGACGAATATTCAAACTTCTATTTGCATCGGCTCGCCTAAATAGTAAGGAGGACGTTAGGTAATTCGAGTTAAACTTTTTTTGAAAAGAATGATATGGTCGAAAGATGCGGACGGATAGAGCAGCAAAAGTGTTATGGAGCAACAACGAATTAAAAAGCAGATTGTGGCATACCGTGATAGTGATTTTTTGTACGTGGAAAAATAGCTTATACAGTGGAAAACAGAAAAGTGTATGCTAGAAACTAGGGATGTTGTTGACGAAAGATAAAAATGGTACTCTGGGAAGAAATAGTCACTTAGTCATAAAATTATGTTTCTCATAAGCATAACTACATTTGAAAAAATTCTAATGCTTCAAAAAAAGTTTTACGAATGAATGATTCTCACAAACGCTTAGTAAATCGGTGGTCACTAAGAATGGGTTGCAGAGACCCGTTACAAAAATCGGAAAGCAGTCAACCGTGGGAAACGCAGAGGACGCAAAAGGTGCCATGGCAACGTGAAAGTTGATGATGACACAATATTCGGGTGCAACACGTGTCACACAGTACCATAGAAATTCGTGGAATCGTTTTAACGTAACTGCGGGCACCGAAACTCCTCTATGAAAAAAGCTGATAAAAGATCAATACCAGTTGGTCTTTACCTCTCTCTTTTTCCTCTCTGGGCATTAAACCGCTGAGAGGACGCGCCTTCGGTTGAAGAAGAGTGAACAGATATGTCGGAATAACACACCCCGTTTTGAGAATGGTCGATTCGCTGCAGAAAGAAGTAAGGTTGGACAAAGGATGAACGCAAACTCTCGGAATAATACGGACGCAAAATTAATCAATTTCTTACACCGTCAGAAGATGAAGCATGTATTGGTACAGGAACAAAAGTATTTACTGAAGACGGAAGTTCTTCAGGTGTAGGAATTCCATCCACGGCTTCTGCGGTCACTTCATCTGATATTGACTCGTCCGTGTCAGAAAATTCAGCAGATTTTATGGAGCCATGCAAGATTTCCTGAAACATTTTCGTGAAAGAAACGAAATGAAGAGGTAATTATGACACAAAACTATTCCGAGTACTTCCAAAGAGAAGATGGAATAAGAAAGTGCGGAAGTAGAATCCGTACAAATAATGCCCACGCCATCTGCTGACACATTCAGGCCCAACACCTGCAAATAAAAGTTTATAACAAGTTGTGTATGAATCAAAAACCTTCTTACCTTAGAAAATTCTCCAATACTATTTGTAGCTAACGTTTCACATGGTTCGCTTGTCAACGTCTTCATGATCTGATTCGTAGAGGCCACCAAAACTGGATCCTTATCTTGAAAGTAGCAGAAACGTAACTCAAGAAAAAATGCAATCCATTAATTTTTATAAAACGTATACAACCGATCTGCAGAACACCATTAGTGTACAGATAAGAGGATAAATAAAGGATAAAGCTATCGCTATCGGTGTTGATCAATCCTTGAAAGATGCGCCATGAATTCGACTTCATTAAGTATCGTTGGAGGTGATTGAATGCATATCTGGTCTTTACAATGACTCGCGAAGGCCTACCGATCTATGACAATGACAATGACGCGGAGTCAGTGCTGCTATCCTCCAGACAGATCTGGTACCAATTTTCCGATCCTGGAGAGATGGAAAACTTGGTGAGTCATGGGCGCGGGAATCGATTACAAGTGTGTGTCGCAGTAGCGCCTCCAACCACTATATAGGTATATCTGCGCAATCTACGTCTCAAGTGAATGGACAGCAATTGTTGGTTCCATAGGACAGGTTGTGTTCTCATTAAAAGCAGTAACTCCCACAACCGACTTTCTATTAACCTCGGCATTGATCAAGTAATTCTTCGTATTCTTGGTGAGCAAACGCGAGGTGTTACTTTTATTCTTTATTCACGAATAAGCTGACGTTTCGGCGGATTTCGCCTTCCTCAGAGCCTGGAAAGGTCAAGTTGACGGCAACCTATTCGGCCAAACACCTCCATAACCAAACAAAGAAAAACACTAAACCAAGATTTCGATCACATTGAACACAGCTTTGCACACTCACCGCTTTTTGTGAGGCTTCCACTGAGTATGTCGCGTGAAGACCAACCGCACAGAATTCACATGGAAGCGTAATGTGCCTCTCCCATCAGAATAACAGTCCTATATACTGCCCAATATCACGCGTGATAATGAGGCATTCCTCCCTGCGGTTCATTTCCTGATTTCTGGAATTAATCCAGAACACGTCGTGAGTTTTGCGCGCCTGTATTCTCGAATCCTATGCGAGGATCGTGACACGTACTTCAAAGTCCTCCCCGTTATGCCTCTGTGTCCTATGCGTGCCTATTGGGCTAGGTTTCTTCTATGCGGAGACAGAGGTGTCTGCCCGTGTCACCAATGTATTCGTCCCCGCACACCTTACAAGAGATCAGATAAACTATACCCGAACTCCTGCAATCACCGTTTCCACCATTGGGGCAAATTATGCAATTTTGCGTTGCGCATAGACGGTCATATAGGTGGTTACGAACTAGCTGGCGCTTAAGATTACTCGGTGGCATTTCAACTACGTTTACCGAATTCTCTAAACCCGCCCTTCTTAAGAAACAGCGTTTTATAGCTGTACTTATGTCATTTGAGATGAAGGGTAGGATAAACGGGACCTTTCTATCGCTAGAGTTGTTGTTTGGGGGCCTAGGGTTCCCCTACTCCTATCCCGAGCTACAGTTTCGCAGCCATTAGAAAAGGCTATTTGCCGCGCCAAGTTCCAGGACTCCTCTCTCTGCTCTCTTCCCGTGCACACGTTGGTTGCTGTTCGAAACATGCTTCTTACAAGCGCCCTTTTCGTGTGAGAGGGATAAGAGGAGAGGCAATGAACCAAGATGTTTTTACTACTTGGCTTTCAGTACCACTTTGTAATGTAGCCATTTTCTTACAGGTGAATTTGGACGTTCAGGAATGGAAGCCATTTTTCTTTCGGTTTCTCTCGGGTGAATTTGATATACTCTAACTGTTTATTCAACAACTCGAAACACTTGTTCATTTTCTCTTGTGTCGAGCAAAGAACAAAACAGTCGTCTATATATCTACAGTAGCGTAGCAGCCCGAGATCAATCACCGGTGCTTCCACCTTAGACCTAAACGCAATGGCAAGGTTTGGAGCCAGTCGTTGTCCCATTGCCAACCCTCTTATTTTAGCGTAGTACTTTCCGGACCATCTGAAGATTGAGCAGCTCAAGCATTCTTTTAAAAGTGCCATCAGGTGCTCTATCTTGAAGCCATACATGTTTATTTCTCCTTCGTGTTGTAGAAGGAGTTCGAATATGGCCTGCATTGCGGAGTCATTCGACACGTTTGTATGAAGGGCGGTAACGTCGAAGGACTCCACCACGTATGCGCTGCTGGGCTGCGCAGTACGTAGACGATCCACAAACATCTGGGCATTCGTAAGATGGGATGGAATGTGTTTCAACAACTGGTTAAATATTAGGGTTAAAAACCATGTAACCTTTCCAGGCTCTGAGGAAGACAAAATCCGCCGAAACGTCAGCTTATTCGTGAATAAAGAATAAAAGTAACACCTCGCGTTTGCTCAACAAGAATACGAAGAATTAAAAACAGTATTTCATGTACAATAAATAAAACAATGCTTGGCAAATGGCATAATTACCACATTCTTCGGAAGTTCGGAAAGACGCAGCGCTAGAAGTGTTTCAACGCAATTCAACGCAAAAAAGTATAACGCAAGATAACTACTTCAATCTAACTATTGCCATTTACTACCAAAAAAAAAACCCACGTGGTGGTACAGTTGCAAACTCTGCGCATTGAATTTCCGCATGAAACACATCTGACATCGCAACTGATAACAGCTCGTCTAAACACCAGAATCTAACAACTCGCTCTGCTCCATATGTCGCCACCATCCTCTGAGCTGGATGGAATGTCGCACCATAAGTCTAAACGTTACGTACAATTCATCGGAAAGATAAATAATCTCACAATAGTGGATAACACACAGATGAGGGGAACTGCTTCAGGATGCATCGTGTTCTGATGTCATATAGTTGCAGTGTGGAGTCCGTACCGACGGCAAGAATGATATCATCAGGACTCATCTGAAACGTTTGCATAGAACAAACACACGTCAGGTACAAATCGTTTCAGATGAATACACCTCGACACAACGAACTGGGCCTGTCGTTCTACCATGCATTATGTTAGCGGGATGTGAGCGACTATCCCATACTATCCAAGATGAGTCTAGAGAGCCGGAGACCTAGAAATGTTTTATTGTCAGAATACGTCTTGACGAAATTTGGAGAAATTAGCACAAACATAAAGTGAAACAACATAAGGGATGAAGGTCCTACATACCCACGAGTACACACAACTCCAACGAGGTGTTAGTGCTTGTACTGTTAATGAATGACCAGATAGCTTACGTATCTCACGCCCTAAAATGAAAGACACATTTTAATCCAGGGCATCAGTATACTGTCCTTCTTCAATGGTTCACTGTCTCATCTTGGGTATGTGTAGGGCATAACCTCTCGAACTGAGAAACGGTTCGACATTCTATCCAGAATCCAAGCTAAAAGTATGTCAGGAATGAGAGACACCGTGGTATAAAAGTAACCGCAAATCTCCCTCTAACCCAGAAATATCGACTACTACCTACTGTAACAACTGAAGAAGCTGAGGCAAGGCTATGTTGGGTCTTCAGGAAGAAAAACATTGCTCAATCAGCAATACATAGGTCTCAATTATATGGCATTCCTGTTAAAGAGCCCGAGGAATAAGGCTAACTATAGAATAAAAATTTCGAATTGCACAGAAAATCAATGGAATCGCATGAAAACGGCATGACCACGATATGCCGTAAAGGTGGCTTTATTCTATACATCAAAAACATCAGCAGAGTCTTCTCAAACACCGATCTTAGTACTCTTCTTAAGGATGCAGGTCACTCAAATTCAGTGTTCATGCCCTCCAAGAGACAGAAGGGAAAAAGACGACACAATGCCAAATAAAATACACAGTCTCTATTATTCGTGAAGAAAAGATATGATTTTGAAATGTCGGTTCGGCGATGTGAGTTTTGCAGCCCGTTTTTCTTTTGTGCAGCTCAATAAGAGTTAGTATCACTTCCGCTAGCTATTCTCTATTTTTAGAAAGAGACAAATATTACCAATTGGCTGCTCACTAACCAGTCCAACTTATAACAGAATTAGATGAGATCTGTTACCAGTTGAAAGAAGTGATCCGCAACAAGGAGTCTACAAATTTGTTATCGGAGTCTTCGACGCCGTATGAAGAAAAATGAACGGAATCAAATAATTTGGAAATTTAGGATAGGAAAACAAAGGAAGCTAAGGCAACTTTTGCATGAAAATGTATTTTTCGAGATGAAGAATAGCCACCGCTGGACAGCCGTCTACCCGCTTGATCCATGTACTTATTGAACACATCATCAAAAGCAGATAATACTACCCTCTTGAGCCTATCATTCTAATACAACACAGGTAACACGGTTAATAATAGCTCAAGAAAAAACACCAGACTAAAGGAATGTCATTGTAGCCTAGGCGAATAGTGTTCCACTACCACCCTTAATGAACGAGGATAAAATTAACATAACGATACAGAACTAATGACAGAAAATAGTATACTAACTTCTTCTGCTTCCTATACTAAAATCCATCCACCCCAGATTCTCTTTTCTGAAGCTTGCTTTGCGATCAAGAGTATGAAAACTTGCACACCTTCAGGATGAAACACCATCACAGGTGACTTCGCGTTAGCAGCCACAAACCTCAAGCACTTTTCGCCACTCATATGACAGTTCGTGTTCAAAAAAGGACTTGCGACCACTAGAGGACCTCGCGCACGGTTTCACTCCCACAAAAACAGAGTTCGACGGGGCTATCTAATCTTCCTGAAGTTGTTCATCGCCGCAGTGCAGTAAATAACTAAACCACTCAAATATTAGAAAAAGGAGATAAAATGGCAATTTTTTAAATCAAGTCTTTGCTTGTTACGATATGATCTCTCTGAAAATCACCCTCGAATCAGAGACGAGGCTCACGGAGCATGTGAAGTCGAAAGAAGAATAGGATTGCGCATAAATCGGAAGGAAATCCAGTTTATAGAAAACTTATGGTAAGATCTGCAGGTCGAGAGGCACGACTTTTTGATTACAGAGATAATATCAGTTCGGAAAGCCAGATGCATTAAATACGCAGAAGAAAGGAACCAACATAGATTGCATCAAGCCCATTTAGAAGTCAACGACCATTTAGCTAACATAAACTCCGCGCTTTTTAGCTCCCAGTTCCTCCGAGAGCTCTGGTATACAACTAAGACGTGAATTAACACTTCAACCATAACCATAATTTTACGCATAACTCAGAGAGCTGTTGGACGACATATAACACGATATAACCGACATATACATCTTGCCGGACTTTGCAGTTTAAACCCCCGAAACTCACCTTATCTTCTAGATCTCATGGATACACTTTTGAAACAAAACCCAGATGACTCTGCCACGCAGCGAATTCCCACGATGACGTAAGGAATAAGCGAATGGAAAGCCCGTTGGTGCCCACACTACTCAAGAAGATGAGGTAATCAAAGGATACAGGTACGTATCTTGTTCTCACATCAACAAACCTCTATTTAAGTCAACTAATTTTATAACATCGTTCGAAGCAACACCAATATTCCTTTCATCGGCATTTAAACGAAGGCAGTCGACACGACCACTAACCGTTATATTGGGTACCTGGAAACAGACAGGATTTCTAGGCTAAGAACGACAATTACGATGTAATCTCTAGATGAAGGTGAACATACCTCATTTTCTACACAGTTTAACGAGTACACTCTAAGTGGATTTGACACAAAGATGCATTGTAATCTTTTCGATAATATGGCATGTGTTGGCGGTGGAAATGCACCCGAAGAGGCAACGATTTCTAGGCGAAGGATGTAATTATAGGGTATCAACTGTCTACAAAGTTTTGAACAGTACATAACATTAAATCTCCAAAAAAGGAAGACAAACTCTGATATTTAAGATATTGTCTTTCGATTAGACATCCATTTATCATGTCCACGTCGGCGCGAAAGGATCTGGAGGAAACCTACGTCAACGTAGAGCAAAATAGTTCAAAATCTGCACGTAGATGCAAGCCAATAAGCAAACTACGTACTGTGGTATAGTATCACTTCGAAACATGCAGCGCAAACGAAGAAGAATAGATTGCACTTAGAAACTGTTGTTTAAAATTTACATACCTGGGCAGTCATCTTTATGAGCTATGTATATATATCCAGCACATTTCCATTTTTTTCTCATGTCCTCCCGATCTACGTCCACGGAGATAATTTGCTACGATGACGTGTACGAACATTACTTCTTGATTCACACGTTGCCCGTGTTCGAAGAGTTTATTGGAATAGGTGCAAAATACACGTTCGACCTGTGCTTGTTCTAAACAAAGTATGCTTGCAACCACTTGTAATCCACTAGCTCTTCTCTTCTATCCGTTATCAACCAATTTCAACTTCACCATACAATCGACTCATATGTTTTCCTTTCGACGTATGCCACCCTTGATCACTAAATCCCGAAAATGAAGTAGACATCTAACGTTTGGCTTGTACATTTCAGGTACATGCTGCGTGGTCAGTTTTGTTCCAAGAGACATTTTTGAAACGCTTGGTTTATGATGGATAACATTTCTAACAATGTAACGTGGTACACCCACGTTTCAATTCAATAGCAGAGTGCACGGAAGAACGCTGAATTATATATGTAGGCGCGGAGTCTGACGTGTGCCACTTGATCGGTGACTTCTGTAAGACCATCGTATTCGGCCCATGCTGGTCTACTTCTTCCGTATATTTCTTCCTTCATGTCCTCTTCCATGTTACTACATGCCCAAAGCACAAATAGGATTTCGTGCTTGTGATCAAACTATTACATCTCTTGATCTGTTCTCCATCGCATCAGGCGACTTCAAAAACATGAGTTTTCAACAATTTTCTTATAACCACAATATTTTCTTATGGTTCAAGAGCAATCCTACCATCTTCCTCGCTTCGTTGACCCCTTTGTATATTCTCCACTGCAACGGCACTCCTCGAAAACACGACAAAATAAAAAAAAAAAAAAAGAGAAAATGACTTGATAGGAGATTGTTATTAATGTTTACACCGTTGTCATCCAATCGACAGATTTCATTGTCCAGTGAAATGTGGCGCTGCATAGCTTCGGCAAGATGGTGTCGCCCTGCCGAACTCCTTGTACATTAGGTGGTGCAAGATCGACAAGAATTATATATTTTCGTGCACTTCTCATACTGGCTAATATACTTCTTGTCACCTTAAAATGACAATCTGCAAAATCCTTCACCAGTCGCGAACAGTTTCCTTTTGACCATAGTTATTAACCAAATCAGTTTGCGGGTTCTACCTTGAAGAACGACGTGTGTTGCGTTGCCCTGCTATCACGCTTCTTGTTATCTTTAGTCACAACAAGGACTTCAGATGGAAGTATCGTTGAAGTTTTCTCAGGTTTTGAGAAAGATTGGAGTAAAATTCTCTGTTGTAATTTACGCAGGATGAGAGACGGGAGAAACTTACTTGGATACTTGGATGGCCCGTCTTCACTGGTAGTCGTCGTTCATGTGGATCAGAGGGAGATTTGCCATCATGCGACTAGTTTGATATCAGGACGGCGTGAATCCTGGTATTGGTTTAATCTTAGCTGGGCTTCCTGACAGAAATGGCGGACACTTTCTCGGCTTGGGAGACCCTGCTGGAGGATGAAACCTCCCGGCTGTACATCGCAACCCGACACCTAGGAACACCTTCCAGCCACGATGAGGCGGTAAACTGTTGGGAGGATAGAAGGAAAAACATTAAAAAACCAGAAAGCTCAGTAGGAGTTAAAAAAAGGAACACTATGTACGTGAAGACCCTAACCGCGATTTTTATGCAATTTTTTTTGAGCAGTTGTAAAGTTCTTCGTGCATGCACCGCATTGGCCATCAAAGGAAAATCTTCTGAAACGGGCATTTATTACTAGCGTAACAATGTGGTATACCTGGATTTTCAGTTCTTTCCCATTCTTAACAAACGTTTCGTTGATGATGGATATATAACCTATAAATTTCGGAGAAAAATTGAAGAGTGTTGGACGGTCTCGAAGTTCTAAATTGGTTGCCAATTTTGCTTTCGAATAAAACCTTTTATATCGCACCTCAACTGCGCAAGACATAAGCTTAACATACATACAACCCTGCGCATTTTCAGAAACTTCGGGACGTCTTCCGCACACATTAACACACATTAAAACTTTGACGCGCGTTAAACGAGTTCTTTATACTACGTAGTATTAAAGAGCTTTTTTAAAAAATTCGAATTTATAAGCTGCCTACAAATTTTCACAGAGAATAACAGAGAGCGCAGGGTCCGGCAAGCAAGCTAACGAAACCAAAATATAACCTGTATCACCTGTAGTCCCGCTTATCGTCGAGTGATTCGAGCGGGCGCCAGTAAATTTTCCACTTTTCCCATTCGTGTGCAAGAGTAGCCCAATGGGTTCTGCTCGCTCTAGGGACTCGTCGAGCATCATATCTTTCTTCAAGGGTCTTTGTGAAGAACTCCGACCATCAGGTCGGTGGTCTTCCTGCAGTACGTTTGACATCCCGAGGAATCCAGTTATTAACGGCTCTTGTCCACCGGTTGTCATTCATACGAATTACGTGTACGGCCCATCTCATCTTCGACTCTTTGGCGTAAAGAACGGCATCTTTGATTTTTGATCGTTGACGCAGGTCGGAGCTTCGGATCTCATTCCTTACTTGTGCGGAACGGGATACTCCTAGTAACCCTCTTTCGATTGCGAGTTCGATAACGCTGAGTGACCTTTCATCCTACTTACGCAGCGACCAGGTTTCTGACGCATACGTTCGAGAAGGAAGTACCATTGAGTCGAAAAGGTGTGCACGGAGTCGAGTGTTCTTTGCTGTCTTCACTACATCCTCGATGCTCTTGAAAGCTCCCCAAGCCGCTCGTTTCTGACTGCTCAACTCTGGAGCTAGGTCGTTCATCATATTGATTTCCCAACCTAGATAGATATAACTGGAGCATTCGGAGATATTCGTTCTGTTGAGCATGAATGGTGCATGCGAAACCAATCCGTTCTCCATGAATATTGTTTTGTGAGATATAGTCGAAGACCAATCTCTCCACGGGCCTTATCAAAGTCGTCAAGCATACGTGCCGCTTGGCTAATGTTTGGTCTTATAAGGACGATATCGTCAGCAAAGCAAAGATGGCGTAATTGCCGACCATCGATTTCTACTACCATATTATCCCATTCCAACGCTCGAATGACGTTATCGAGGGTGGGGGTAAATAATCTTGGCGAGATGGTATCGCCTTGCCTAATTCCTCTTTTGACGTCAATGTTAATATCGTTGTAGAAGGGTGATACCTTGGTTGTGAAATTTTTGTACAGCTCACGAAGAATTTTTATGTACTCAGTAGGGACTCATTGACTATCAAGGGCTTCCAAGACTGCTATCTCAACTGAATCAAAGGCCTTCTGTAAATCGATAAAAGTGAGACAGAGCGGTCATTTGTACTCTCGCAACACTTCAATGAGCCTTGTTACCGTGTGGATGTGGTCCATCGTACTAAATCATGGTACTAAATTGTTTGGAAACTCTGCTTGCTCACATGGCTGCTTTTCGTCCAGTCTTCTGTCAATCCTGTTTAAGATTACTCGTGTGAAGGGTTTGTAGACGACAGACTGCAAGCAGATTTGGCGATAGTTGCCGACATGGTGGAGATCACCATTCTTGAGCAATAACACGGTCTTGCTGGTCTTCCACTGAGTAGGGACCTTGCATTCAGACAGGTAACGTGTGAACAGCCGAGTCAGTGTGTTTATAACTGGCGGTAGGTTCTTCAGGTGTTCTGGTCTTATCCTGTCCGGACCTGGTACTGTTCGATTTTTCACCAACGAAATGGCATGTCGGATTTCGGAAGGGAGAACCGGTGGTACAACATGTCCATCCTCCTCCATTTCGTATGAAGACAAAAGAACTTGGCTATTGAAGAGATCCGAGTAATATTCGTTAATGATTTTCTCCATTGCTTTTCTGGACGCTGTAACTGTTCCATCTGGGCGCCGGAATGCAATCATGTTGGTCTTTTAATTGGCGAAGCTTCGGTAGGATTTGCGAATGCTTTTCGGAGCCTCTGCAGCTTCGACCATTACTGCTACTCTTCTCTCTTTAAGATCTTCTTTTATCTCCTGTTTGCATTCTTTTGTAAGTTCGGACCCTAGTTCGTGGTTGCCTGTAGCTCGTGCGATTCCACGCTGGCGTATAAACTCGAGTGTTTCTGGAGACAGACATCTCTTGGTGACTTTCGAACTCTCAGCATTCGTAGGACTAACGTGAAGATGTTCAATGAGCCGATCGTATGCTTCGTTGATGTTTTCGACAACGGCATCTTCCCAACAGCCGACCAATGAATTGAATAAGTTCCCATGACCGACTTTCTGTTAACCTCGGCATTAATTGATAATTCAATGTTTTTCATCAATAAGCAGACACGAGGTTGTTAATATAGAATTTATTAGAACACAATTGCTGACGTTTCGGCGGCTTCGCCTTCCTCAGAGCCCACTATTCTCTTCCAAAGGGATTCCTCCAAATACTGGACACAATAAGATTCCTTCGACTTGCATTTCTTCAATTGCGCGTACATGGTGTTCTGCTTGTATCGAAGAGAGGCACGTAGTAGTCGCGTTTCGATGTCCAGTACTAGTTGGCTGTCCCTTGGTAGGCCGCACACATCGTGTAGTCGTTTTCGTTTGATGAAGTTCGGCACGACTCGGTGTTTCAGGCAGCGGCGGAGGAAGAGTATCGTTTGTCTAGCTAAGACAATTTTTTGTCTTAGTGACAGGACTTCTTTTACAAGTCGGAAATATTCTGCTGGCACTCCACGTAGTAATTCCCATGACCGACTTTCTGTTAACCTCGGCATTAATTGATAATTCAATGTTTTTCATCAATAAGCAGACACGAGGTTGTTAATATAGAATTTATTAGAACACTCTCTTCGATACAAGCAGAACACCATGTACGCGCAATTGAAGAAATGCAAGTCGAAGGAATCTTATTGTGTCCAGTATTTGGAGGAATCCCTTTGGAAGAGAATAGTGGGCTCTGAGGAAGGCGAAGCCGCCGAAACGTCAGCAATTGTGTTCTAATAAATTCTATNCTTCCCAACAGCCGACCAATGAATTGAATAAGTTCCCATGACCGACTTTCTGTTAACCTCGGCATTAATTGATAATTCAATGTTTTTCATCAATAAGCAGACACGAGGTTGTTAATATAGAATTTATTAGAACACTCTCTTCGATACAAGCAGAACACCATGTACGCGCAATTGAAGAAATGCAAGTCGAAGGAATCTTATTGTGTCCAGTATTTGGAGGAATCCCTTTGGAAGAGAATAGTGGGCTCTGAGGAAGGCGAAGCCGCCGAAACGTCAGCAATTGTGTTCTAATAAATTCTATATTAACAACCTCGTGTCTGCTTATTGATGAAAAACATTGAATAAGTTCCAGTTTGTGATGGTTTTGGGACTTCACTTTTTGAATTTAGCTGCTTTTTCTCCTTTCTGCGAGAAGTGGAATCTTGCAGGAAGGAGGCGATGGTCTGATCCAGTGCAGAATTTTGGGACAGCACCAACATCGGTTAGCCAAAACCTTCTATTTACTATGATGTAGTCTATTTCGTTATGGTACTCTCCACTGGGAGACTCCCACGTCCAGCGCTGAAGGTGGGGCTTCTGGAATTGCGAGTTACCATGGATGGTCTTGGTCGCCATGATAAACTCATACAGCCGCTCACCCTGTTCGTTCTATTCTAATCCGTGGGTCCCAATGTGGCTCCCTGCGTTGATCAATCCCTGAGGGACATGGCATGCAGTCGAGTTCATTAAGCATCGTCGGAGGTGTCTGAATGCATATATGGCCCATACAATGACTCGGGGTGGCTCACCGATGTATCGAGACAGTGCTGCTGCCTTCCCGAGCAAGTGTGGTACCAATTTGCCCACTCCGGAGAAATGGAAGGCTTGGTGAGCATGGGGCGCTGTGATCGATCTCATGTGTACTGGAGGGCTCCTCCAACTACAGTGCTAAACGCGCTCTCGAGTTGCCAAGAATACGTCTCAATAGGGCAGCTGTGCCGTACCAAAACACTAACGGGGAAAGCAAATGAATTACTATTCACATCTACTGAGGCTAGTTTCAACAAAGCAGATATTAATTACTAAGGTATACAATGCTTCGCACGAAAACCGTTTTCAAGATATGACAAGTTGGGATGGGACATCTAGCTAAATTAAAGCCAATTCCGCACTGAGCACAACTGTGTGCCTCTGAAGGAAAAGGATTCTTCTATCCGTGGTACAAAACGAATTGAGTCTATTCCAGCAAACGAATATACTTAGTTTCTTGGTAAAATCTAGTAGATCTTTTACTCTGCAACACGAATGCTACGACAATTAAGTAGCCGTGCTTAGAAAGGGTATAAATTATTAGCACTGTCGTACTTAAATATAAATGATATCAAGAGTTCAAATATAGCATTTCTGATCAAAACAGCGTAGAATGGCACGAATTATTTTAATGAAAACAGTTTTATAAGAAAACTTGCATCGACGATAGCTTGATAGGTAGCAGTCTTTCCATTGAAAAGGTTTGTCATAATTAAGTCCACTAAGGGTCTAATATATTCAAAAGCAGTATCTAATGTATCTTCCTCCAACGGTTTACCGCCTCATCGTGGCTGGAAGGTGTTCTTGTGTGCCGGGCTGCGATGTACAGCGGGGGACTCAGCCCCTTGCAGGGTTCCCAAGCTGAGGAGTCCGGCGTTTCCATTAGGAAGCCCAGCTAAGAGTAAATCAATACCAGGATCCACCACCGTCCTGGTATAAAACTAGTCGCATTGTGGCAAATCTCGCTCTGATCCACAAAAGCGGCTACTGCTTGTGGTGGTGATGACTTGGGCAGACTCTGGCTAGGCTAACCTCGGGACTCCAGGGAACCACATTGGATGAAATCAACAAAACTCCGAAAAATTGGAAACTATGCCGAAAAAAGAAAAGCAACAGGGAAATGATTTGCACTATCGCGCTAAAAAATCTGCCATCACAAGTAGACTACACTGGGAATTAAAAAAGGATATAAATCCATAATTAAAAACTCACCGTAGGTTTTCATAAATCGATACAAAGATCGTTGCTAAGGAGGCGCTCCCAGAACAGCAAAAGAAACAAATTTGGCAGTGCCCGTGAAAACGCAAAAACTGCAATTTGGCTTCTCAGTGCGTACTTAGCAAACGGTTTCACTCACAAATCGTAAGAAAACAGTAACGTCTTTAACGTCACGTAAGTCAGAAACGGAACGAGACAACTGACAGCGAACGATTAGCACTTTAAGTGACGATGACCAAACAGTGACCAAACAGGCAGAGCAATGGACGGAGTGGGAAGAAGTCGAAGGAGGTCAGCGTCGGATCTGATCCAATGACGACCGAATGGAATGCCGACCCCGGTTCCGAGCTCGTCGCGTCGTATCGAAGAGTCCGCAATCGCGGTCCTCGACGTCATCGGCTCGTCGGCGCGTGTGATTCCTCGCAAGGACATCGGGGTTTGGTTCAAATGCTCTGCGACCCGGGATTTTTTGCAGACCTAAAATATTTTTCGCAGAAGTATTCTGAAGTTTATAACCTGTCCATAAGTTGTTTTGTGTTTGTACCCGAAGGTGGTGTCCCTTTTCTTTTCGTCGCGAAGTTTTCACTAAAGTAAATCTGAATTTGTTTTAAAGGACCACCCAAAATGCTGAAATTTATGGCATTTCTGTTCTACCGCTCATACATTTTCACGAAATTTGGAATTCTGCTTAAGTTCGGATGGAGATGTTACTTCGTTTTTACACAACTTTTCGTGATGTAATCGACGGTGTTGACGGCGTTTGATGTTGCGACGAGCTTTTCAGAGATAATGGATAGTATTATTCAAATGCTACCGGAGCCACTGAGGCGCTTTTCAACCCACATAGACTTTCTTGGCCAGAAATCCGCTGAGAGAACATTTCAGGTGAGCACCTACGTCCTCAAAGTCGATCATCAAACTTCGCCGCCACCGCTGCACCAATGTACTTCATCAGTTTTTTTTATGTCCAAGTGTTTGTGTTCTATTTAATTCCTTCTTCTATGACAGAATATGGTTTCTTTTGCATTACTTGCCGAACTTACCGAAGACTAAAACTATGGCGCTTGAAATCTAGGTGGTGATTGTACTTGCTGGCATCATTGGTTTCTCGATCGGGTTTTCGACTCAGCAACTTTCGCACGCCATCTACACAGTGCTTGCTGGAGCAGCTTTGTCTGCTCTGATTGTTCTACCTCCATGGCCATTTCTGTTCAGAAAAAATCCCATTTCAGTAAGGTTTCATTTTTCTGTTTGAATAGTTTGTGGATGACAGTTTGGTTGTTTTTTTTCAGTGGCAGCCAGTCCAGCCGTCGGAAAGTAAGGAAACGAGGAAGACGAAGTGATTTCTCCAGTGTTTCTTCGTATTTTGGTCTTCTTGGTTTTCTTCTGCTTGTTTTTCTGAGGGGCAAATAAATTTTTGATATGACGAATGTATAATAATGATGTTTGGTAAAATACAGCCCTAGTGTTTCCGAGAATGTTTGATTTGGTTCTCTTTATCTTTTTTCTTTCACTCTGTTTGCAATTAAATCCTTTCCGGAATTGTTAGAGGCCAATGATGCGCGCGGGTGCCTTGTGCATTCGATGCGCTATTCGACAACCTCGGCTGAGACCTGTATCTGTATCCGCTATGTTCATTCGTAGACGAATCCCACTATGTGAGTCTAAATCACGACTGGAGCAAACTCGTTTTTATTCGAGCAGGTTTGTTTTGGAAACCAGGCTCTTGTTTTCTGCCTAGGTTTACCACTGCAAATTTCAGTTCAGACGGGGACGGTGAGAATCCAGCACAAACGGAAGAGACGGCAGCCGTGGAGACTGCCATAGTCGAGGGAAATGATATTGTAATCCAAGGATTTCGAAAATTTCTTCGTATCTTAGGTGGTGTTGCTCGTCATTGCAGAGTGGTATGAGCACCATAAATATTCCTGATGTTTTTCCGATTGTGCCAGTTCTAGCCATAAATCGTTATCCGTTATTTCCTGGTTTCATAAAGAAAGTTGATGTGAGTTTAAAATTTCTCTTTGCCCACAATCTGGTTGTAAATTTCTGAGATATTCTTGCTTAGATTGTCAAAGATGATTCGCTGAAGCATGTTATTCGCAACAGAGTAGCTCTGAAACAGCCATATGTGGGAGTTTTTGTTAAAGAAGATGACGAGTTCGTTTCTCTTTCTTACTTTCTTTTTTATTTTTTCTTTTATTCTTTGTCCTTTTTTTACCTACTCTTTTTCCTCTATGTATCCTGTTCTTGTGTTCTTTCTGGAAAGGCTTGTCTCTGTTCACAGTGTTTCTTGGTGGTTTCATTTGTCTGCAAGAGATGCAAGAGACAATCTTTGGTTAACCTATTTGTAATGGTTTCCCTAAGATCTCATTTCTAGGAATAAGGAGGAGGTTGTGACGTCGTTATCGCAGCTCTACAATGTG
Organism: Angiostrongylus costaricensis; assembly: GCA_900624975.1. Taxonomy (NCBI): domain Eukaryota; kingdom Metazoa; phylum Nematoda; class Chromadorea; order Rhabditida; family Metastrongylidae; genus Angiostrongylus; species Angiostrongylus costaricensis. The sequence continues at coordinate 10,458 of UYYA01004538.1, read as the reverse complement.
GGATGTTTTGCTCAGGTTCGAGTTTCTGACAGCTTTGTACCATTTCATAACATTTTACCTATGCAAAGTAGTTTTGGAACCACATTTGAAGTGGTCTTCGTTGAGCATTTTTCTTTGTTTACTTCAGATTATTGAAATGCGTGATCATGGCAAGATTTTGGAACTTGTTCTTAGTGCACATAGAAGGTGTGGTTCTAATTTTGATGAAGATAATAGGATTACTAAGATGCATTTCATTTACCTCGCCATTGTCTAACCGTGTTTTGAGCTCTGTAGAATACGAATATTGGAACCTGTTGAAGAGGGATCTGCCGACGAACCCCATAAAACACTTAACGGACGAAGAGCCGGAATTAGAAAAAAGGTATTGTTTGTCTTCTTTCTGTTGTACTCTTGGAAAGGACTAAAGTGATTTAGGGATTGACAATCCCTAAATCTGTGCAACCGACGGTCGACAGAACATCGATTTTGCTAGCTCGTACCGAGAATGTGATTGCTGAACCTGCTGAAAGAAGCAACGAGACTAAGGCCAAAATGCAAGCCGTGGTTCAAACGATACGGTGAGTTTCGTTTGTCGGGAGTGAAAAGAGGAAGTCTTGTTCCCTTGTCTTTTCCTGTATGTGACAACCCTTTCGAAAAAATTGCGCGTTGGTATAAACTAATCGATGTACATTCCAAAGCAAGAGGATGACATTATGTTGGATTATCGTCAGTAACGGCGCAAAACGCACATTGGTAATAGTTCGAACTGTCCTTGGCTAGCTAAGCCTCCCGCCTCTCTGTAGTGATCGTTGGTGCTACAGTTGTCTGGAAAAACCTCCCTTCGTTCTACAAAGGCTAGTGCTTACCCTGTAGTGAAGACGTTAAGGCGCTCTATCATAGCCAGGTATATAAATAAATATCTCTGTATGTTTGTGGACGGGCTTTTATTAAACGTTATACATTTTCGGAAAAATCCCTTTTGGTATTTGCAGTGATGTCGTACAGTATAGTGCTCTATTCGGCCAACAAATTAATCTTCTCTTACATCCTTCTCAAAACGTGATCGAGAACCCTGTGTATTTATGTGATTTGGTTGCTACTTTAGTACAATCAGCGGATACAAAAGAACTTCAGGAAATGATGGAAGAAATCAGTGTGGGTCTCTGTCTTCTGTGCACTTCTAAATTCGCTTCATTACGCTTTATTAATTTATTGATATCCTTTTTTAGGTATCGAGACGTCTTGACTTGGCTTTAGTTCTCATTCAAAAGGAGAAAACGGTTGCAAAGCTTAAATATGACATAAATAAGGATGTAGAGAAAAAAGTTCAAGATCAGCACAGGAAATACTTACTAAACGAGCAGGTCACTTTATGAGAAGAATTGTATACAAGATCTGTGATTCCTAGATGTGTTTCCATATTTTCAGTCTCCTTAAATATTTATTGAGCAACCCATTCCTTTCACCTTTTTTTCAGTTGAAAATCATTAAAAAGGAATTAGGTCTTGAGAAAGATGATAAATCTACAATTATCGAGAAAATGGAAGAGCGTCTCAAGGATCTAAAAGTTCCGGAATATGCCATGAAGGTTGCTAGAAGGAAGAATCCATTTTTTTCAATTCTGCCTGCAGAGCATTAAACAGCTTATATGTCAGGTCATTAAAGAAGAGCAACAGAAGCTGCAGTTTCTGGACCCACATTCGAGCGAATTCGGTGTGACTAGGTGAGGTTGACTGTTCAGTGGTGTTACAGCTTGGTCTGTGAGCACGAGTGTAGTTTTGCTTTATGACCTCAATAGCATTATTTATTATCTTAGAGAACTCAGTGAGTTTGGGTTGTTTTATATCGGGTTGTGATATTTGCTCTGTTTACTTGAAGTTTTAAGACTTTTTAAGGAATTACCTTGACTGGCTGACTAACATTCCATGGGGCATAACATCGGAAGAAAATAACGACCTGCAAAAAGCAAGAACCGCACTCGACCAAGGACATTACGGCATGAAGGATGTGAAGCAACGGATTTTAGAGTTTATCGCAGTTAGCATTCTGAAGTGAGTCAACACATTTTTTCGTAGTAACTTGCACTGTACTTTGTACTGAACATTTCAGGAAACACGTTGGTGGTAAAATTCTCTGTTTGCATGGGCCTCCAGGAACGGGAAAAACAAGTATCGCTAAATCTATTGCCGAAGCTCTGAACAGAGAGGTTTCTTTGCCATTGTCGTTTTCCATCCGTTGATTTTTACACTATTTTTACTTCAGTATTTCCGATTCTCAGTAGGCGGGATGACAGATGTTGCTGAAATAAAAGGACACAGGAGAACATATGTGGGCGCCATGCCAGGGAAGATGATACAGTGTTTGAAGAAGGTAAATCGTAATATCGCTCATAAAAATCTCTTGGCCATCAGCTTCTTCCCTTATAAAATGGCCTCTATTTTCATTAAAGTTCAGGTTCACACGGAGAATCCTTTAGTGCTGATAGATGAAGTCGACAAAATAGGTGGTGCAGGATATCATGGAGATCCAGCTAGTGCTCTTCTTGAATTATTGGATCCCGAACAAAATGCAAACTTCAACGACCACTTTCTCGATGTCCCTGTTGACCTATCAAGGTTTTTTGCTACATGTAACATTAGCTTTGTTGCTACTACGCATTTCCTTTCAAATCTAATTAGTTCATTTATAATTTGGAGTAGCCTGCTACTACTGAGTCCTATTGGAAATATTAGGTCACCCTTGTGACAGTAAAAGTTCTTCAAATTGTCGTTTTTTTCTTTTAGAGTGTTATTTATATGCACGGCAAACGTAGTAGACCAAATACCGGGTCCTCTAAAGGATCGCATGGAACTGATAGACGTAAGTGGTTATTTAGCAGAGGAGAAGGTTGAGATTGCTCAACAGTATTTGGTCCCGCAAGCTCGAAAAGAAACGTGAGCCTGTTTGTTCTGTATTTGGTTTTTTTTTTGGGTTCGCATTCTACTTTGTATAGTTTTAGCTCACTTACGGAAAGGCAGCTAGTTGTTGACAAAAGTGCAGTGGAACACTTGATAAAATATTACTGTCGAGAATCAGGAGTTCGTAATTTACAGAAACATATCGATAGAGTAGGTGTTATCGTCTTAAATTTATACCTATTTTAATTGTTGACGAAGTTATACAGGTTTTCCGCAAAGCTGCTCTTGAAATTGCCGACCGTTCCAGCAGTAATTATGATGAGTCTGTTACAACAATTATTGTGGACAAGGAGAATTTAGAGAAATATGTAGGAAGGCCGAAGTTCCCTTCTGATAGAATGTATGAAAAGACGCCTCCTGGAGTGAGTTAATATAGTTGGTGTAACTATATTAGTTAACTAATGCCTCTGATAGATTTGCGTTATTTCGAATTCTTCAAAACGAAATGGTGATTTTTTTGGTGACATGTTAAGCATTATTATTCCTCCAACTTTTATGCCTAAAATGGTGGCCTTCTTAGAGTGTTCTTCCCTATGTTTTTGTAGAAAACTGTGATCAATAGTCTTTATAGATAAAACTTCAAAGCGGCCAGTGTTTAAAACATTTTTTTTCTCATGTGGATTACATCTAAGAATATCAGTGACTTTTACTTTCAGGTGACAATGGGGTTGGCTTGGACCGCCATGGGTGGATCAGCCTTATACATTGAGGCAGTGTTGAAGCGGCCCGTTGATTTTACGAGCGACAAAGACGGAAGTTTGGAAATCACGGGAAATCTTGGAGATGTTATGAAAGTTTGTTCTTTATACGTTTATGTTGCTACTTTTGTTCATATGCACTCAAGTTATTCGGTAATTAACGAGCTCAAAGATATTTCATATATAACGAGCTCACATAATGGTTACATATATGTATATGTGTATATGTATGTGTACATATGTACACATGCATGTACATATATACATATTTATAAAGGATAAAGGATAGAGCTCAGCGTTGATCAATACCTGAGGGTTGCACCATGCATTCGACTTTACCAACCATCGTTGGAGGTGATTGAATGCATATCAGGCCTATATAATGACACAGAGTGGCTTACTGATATACCGAGCCGGTGCTGCTATCCTCCCAAACAGGTCTGGCACCAATTTACTGACGGCAGAGGAATGGAAGGCTTGGTGAGCCACGGGCGTGGAGACCGATCATACGTGTCTCGCAGGGCGATATACATATTATATATATATGTTGTATAAAATGTGTGTTATATACGGATCCATAGTTCAGGAAAGTGTTCGTGCTGCTCTCACTGTTGCTAAAGGGATTCTTTTAAAAGATGAACCAGACAATGAGTTTCTTGAAAAAGCACACATTCATCTTCATGTGCCAGAGGTATTCATTATTCAGCTTTCTGCTTGTGAGCTCTGTAAAGCATTTTAACGTCAATTTCACAGGGATCAACTCCTAAAGACGGACCATCAGCTGGTGTAACTATAGTTTCTTCATTGCTTTCTCTTGCTCTAAACAGAGCAGTAAAGCAAGATATGGCTATGACGGGAGAAATCTCATTAACCGGAAAAGTTCTCCCTGTAGGTGGCATAAGGGAGAAGGTTATTGCGGTCAGTTTTTCAAAATCGCTCTCAGCAAGCATAATAAGTTGACGAACATCCTTTGTATCTTGCTGATGTGACATCTATACCATAGATTGCAATCCTGACATCCCCATCAGTTAGCGTAAAATAGCTAGCAATAGGATTAGCATTTGCACGGATTGTCAGGAGCCCAATCAAAACCACTATACCTAATTACAGTGTTGTCAGTGCACCTAACTCTTTAAAGTTTCAAAATAACTCCTGATTACTCGCACAATGTCTTTTATGGTGAGCAAACCTACATAATTGAACTAGCATGTCCCATATAGTGGAGTTCTCTGCGTCGTCGAAAATATCAGAGTTAGGCAGGTAAACTATGAAACTGAATTGCACCTCGCTTCATACTGAATGGAGCTTGCGAATTTCCCTTAAAAATATAAAGGTTTTTTCCGCACAAAAAGTAGAAATCGAGAAAAATAGATTCCAGGCTCGTAGAGTTGGTGCGAAGCGAGTTTTTCTACCTGAAGAGAATCGTCGAGACTACGATGACCTACCTGAATTCATGAAATGTGACCTGGTCGTCCAATTCGTCAGTGACTACGTCGAAATCTTTCAAGACCTATTTGAATAACACTGATCTGTTGCTGTCTTAGCATTCTTACGATATGGTGTGTTATGAGTGTTGTTAAAATTTGTTACTGTTATAGATATGTTTATATTAATGTAAATAAATCGACACAATTCATGACGATAGCGATCGGTGTTGGTTGTTTCCAGGAAGTACCGTCATGTTTCAGCTGTATAATGATGAAGGCTTTTTCTTATAATACTAGTATTGCAAAGGCATCACACTAATGCATATGGGTCAAGTACTTTGTGTGATAACTGGATACTATATAAGAATGGGTAGGCATGATACATGGTCCTTAAGTTAGATGGCAATCGTCGAGGAAGTAGAAGAAGGTTCTGACATCAAAGAGACCGTCGAAAAGCTTAAACGGGAAGGCAATGAGAAATTTGGAGTAGGAGAATGGACAGCAGCTGCTGAAAAGTACAAGGTTGACTTGAAATCCAAAATGTTCATCTTTGCATATGCTTAAATTTTGGTTAAAAGGAAGCACTTGATCTGTGTCCGCCGGACTTGGATTCCCTTCGATCTGTTTTGTTCTCCAATCTTGCGGCTGTTTATATCAAACAGAGTGAATGGAAAGCCTCAGCTGAAGCGGCAACAGAAGCTATAAAGGTGAGACTCTCTACTTTTTCCTATGATGTCATAATAATTCAAATTTCAAGGCAAACGTGCCAAATGAAAAAGCATTGGAGAGGCGAGCTTTCGCGTTTTCGAATATTCCCGAAAAATATCAAGATGCAATACAGGATTACGAAAAGCTAAAGGTTCGTCTCTAGCGTCGATTTTTGTTACTGTCTTCAACAATGATATAGTTTAGGAGCAATTTCCCCATCGAACGCAATATCTGGAGAAAATCGAAGAAATTAACCAGAAGATTGCAGTGCGTAATGAACAGATGAAAAGTGAGATGCTAGGAAAGCTGAAGGAGCTAGGTTTGTGTGTCACGTCATCGTTTCCCCAATGGTTTGTACATAAGCTTTCCAGGTGATGTATGTCTACGCCCCTTCGGCTTGTCAACGGACAGTTTCCAAGTGACACAAAATGCAGACGGAGGATATAATATTTCCATGAAAAACGCAGCACAACAATGACGTCACATTCGATAGGAATAACTATTTCATTTCTGTGAGGGAACTTTGCCGAATAAAACTATTTCACTGCGTGACTATCGAAATATACACATTCATTATTTCGAAACTGAGTAAGTCGCTAGTGAAGTGACAAATCCTACTACCATTTATTCCACAAGCGATCTTTCTAGACCTGAATTCACCAAATGTACTTGGCGATAAATCTCGGTATCCACTTGTCATAAAACTTTGGAGCAGCGTAGTCGGAATGATGACTCCAATATCTTTCTTTCTTCATAAGATACTTGTCGGAGTGTGCAAACACCTGTAGTAACAATCAAAGCGTAGATCAGAGAGATATGGGAAACAATCTATAAAAAACGTGAGAAATAATCTATTAAGAAAATTACTTCGCAAGCGATAGGGTCCCACCACTTGTCTCCCAAAGTGAAGTAAACTGGCTCGCCATACCACGTTCCTGAACTCACTTATGAAGACACTGAAGAATAAGCAACGAAGAACATAGGAAACAATAGCAGCAGTGGCAATCGATATTGCAGTCTTAAACCATATCTTAACTTATCCTACATACGATTTGGTAGTGTAGAACGAAATATTTCAGTACTCGTGAAGTTAGGGACATTCTCCTTACACGATAAGGAAATACAATAAAAGTATAAGAAACACAAAGTAAATGTAAATCACCAGTCTTCCATCCAGGTACGTCCTTCATAACTTCCTCTTCAAGGTCCCTGTTCTTTTTCAGCAGTTTCAGCCAACGAAAAATAAAGAAATAGATGGCACGAGAAAATACAGGGGAAGGTTGATAAGTAGAACTTACTATCGATCACGTTCGGCGGTTAGAAAGGGCTGCATGGCGTTATTGATGTCGACATCTTCGAACTTCTCGGTTCTTGAATATAATTAGAATCAACTTCTGAATGACCAGAAGAAACCGAAATTAAAATAGAGTAGCCCAGGATTGTAAAATCCATAAGACTCACATACTAGCTTTTTTTGTCGCGATAGCGTGGAAACCACCATAGACTGCTGTCCCGAAGATCGTGGCCACTACCACACCAGCTAAAAATAAATATTTGTAAGGTAGATTGAGGACAAGAACTTAGGTGATTTAGCGCAATTACCAGAAAATAACGAAACAAAGTAGTAATAGCACAGAAAGTCTAGTGAAAGTACGTGTAAAGCGTACGTCTCCACACCATTTTTGGGAAGGTTCGAGCAAAGTTGAAGTCTCGGTAGCCCCCTGGCGGAGGCATGTCCTGCCGAAATTTCGTTTCACTCGACATCTGTAAACTTGTAAGAAATCGCCGGAATAAAACATGGCAAATTAACGCACAGGCAAAGTCTGGGAATAAGCATTGCATGATATCAAATCGTTCAGGAAATTCCCAAATGCAGTTGAGGACCTGAGTATTTTTAACAATAAAGTACGTCATACAGCTACAAGTAGGTAAGAAACAACGCAGATAAATGAGTGGGCGACAAGTTTTCAGGCGAGATTGAATCAAAGTGCTCCTACTTGTAACTCGAAAATGATACTTCCATGCGAAAACGTCACTTCTAAGCTAGAAGAACTATGCGGGGACGAATTCTTAGAAAACAAAAGACAACGAGATTACATAGTAGCAAAGGAAATGTGGATTGTTAGAGAAGCGCCTCACTCAGCAGTCATTGTAAAACGCTACGATACCGAACTTCATGCACCCAGTGCTAACTAGAAAGCTGGCCTCCATCAATAATTGAGGTAGGTAAGTGGAAGACTCGTGGATAACGGTGAGTACGTGAAGCAGATGTTTCCAACACGACGGAGATCTAAGCTTCGACTTCACCTGTTCATGTTATGGAAGCATCTGGATGACTACATTGCACATAAGCTCGCCCTCTCCAAATCTGGAGAAGGAGAAATCCGCAACAACCTCGTGCATGTCTACTAAAAATCACCAATTACTGCATGACGTTGATCGCGGAGCGATGAAACTCGTCCCCGCGAACGCATTAGTAACCACGCCCAGTTTTTGTTGGCCTGAGCACGCAGGTGCATCCGATATGTGTCATCTAATATTCTCCTTTTTATTTAACACTCTCATCGTTATCATGTGGCCCTTTCTTGACGAACCAGTTGTCGGGCTCTTGATTTTTGGTACTTGTATCATGAGACTCTTGACAGTCCCTTGCCGGATTCTCTCACAGTGGACCTGGCCGTGGTGAAAAATCAGACCTTTAGCCGCTACGAAAAAATATAGGGTCCCGCAAATAATTTAGCGAGAAGAAATATAAAGTAGGCCCACTCTTAGAGTATGAAAATGCATTGAATTCCATAGGGGCAAAAATTGGCAGTTGCATCTTTCAGACTGTCTCTCCAATACTATGTATCGGACCTCAACTGGCATTGAGTCAGATTATAGAGGTGCCTCAATTTTCGGAAATTAAACCGGAGCTAACGCCGCCTATTCGAGTCCATGACGGAATGGAGGCGTATAAGATGATAGCCATAGCGTTCACTAATTAGTGGTTAATTTTGGCAATATGACATAATTTATCAGACTCAAGTCGTCTAAACCTACAGATGAATTGAAGGAAACGAGTGCTACGCATAACCACTAATTGAGCCGAACTTCAAGGAATGGCACTTGGATACTATATTCAATTCACATTTATCTTCTTTAGTGGGTGACTTGGGAGACTTTAATGCACTAGAGATCGGATTTAGAGACTGCGAACGACTTTGCATGTATTTGCTCAAAATCCGTCATTTCATGCGTTTCTTATAGACGCTCAGCTGCCCGTGTCTCTTGGAAACATGCAGCATTTGGAGTATGGGATGCGAATATCACACAATAAGATACAAAGAAAACGTTTTCGACACTTAAACGAAACCCAATCAGGTGAAATTGTCTTTCGTAGCGACAGCATCTGCTAATTTGGATGTTTCAAGCAGATCGATATTAGGGTCACGTTAACGAGGATAGCAATTGGTCGCCAATCCAGTGTATTCGACGGCAGATTGGGGGCGTTGGTGAGTCGGTAGTGGGTAACTTGAGAGATTTCAATGCACTGGAGATAGGATTTAGAGACTGTGGACGACCTTGCATGTATTTGCTCAAATTCAGTCATTTAATGCGTTTCTTATAGACGTTCAGCTGCCCATGTCTTCCGGAAACATGGCGCATTTGAAGCATGCGATGGGAACATCACACAATGAGATAAAATGAAAAGGTTTTCGATTTCTAAGCAGTACTCAATGAGTTGAAATTGTATTCCGTAGCGGCAGAAAAGGCTAGTTTGGATGTTTCAAGCAGATTGATTTTAGGGTCATACTGACGAGAATAACTATTGGCCGCCAATCCCGTGTGTGGACGGCACACGTGCGGCGTCAGGGAACCGGTGGTGTTAGCACCACGCCTGATTTGTCTCCATGTGCTTCTCTTATTTTCTCCCATTCGTGAAAATGTTTCAAAATTTATAGGACCTCAACTGACATTGGCCCAGATTATCAAAGTACCTCAAACAATCATCTATCTTCCTCAGTGCTCAGTTTGAGAGATTACAATGCACTGGAGATCGGATTTAGAAGTGGTGAAAGACTTTGCATCTATTTGCTCAAAGTCCGCCATGTCATGCTCTTCTCCTAGACGCTCGGCAGCCCGTGTCATCTCGAAACATCCCGCACTCGGAGTATATGATATGAACTTCGCGCGATAACGCACAAGGAAGAAGTTTTCCATTTCTAGAGAGTACTCAATGGGTGAAATTGTCTTCCGTAGCGGCGGAATTGGCTAGTTCAGACGTTTCAAGCAGGTTGATATTAGGGTCGTGTCGACGAGAATAACTATTGGCCGCCAATACCGTTCGTGGAAGCCGTAGGTGACACGACGGGCAGCCCGCCTTCTGTGTCTCCATGTGCTCCTCTTATTCTCTCCCATTAAAAGCATTCCGAGTCGGGTTGGCTTGAACAATTTGTACGCCTCCGAATAAGAAGAAGATATGCGAATAAGAAGATAAGAGAACCACATGGAGACACAGCAGGCGGGCTGAACGACGCGCCACATACGGCTTCCAAACACGGGCTTGGCGGCCAATAGTTATTCTCGTCGACATGACCCTAATATCAACCTGCCTGAAACGTCTTAACTTGCCGATTCAGCCACTACGGAAGACAATTTCACCTATTGAGTGCTGTCTAAAATTCGAAAACGTATTCCTTGCGC